>JASTWF010001049.1:65289-129736 GCA_030390025.1 Squalus acanthias | reverse complement strand
TATACATGTGTGCTTTAACCTTTTTGTGGATTTGTCGGTAAAAAGCAGAATGTGCGAGTATTTTTTGATTGGTGTGTGTGTTTTACTTCCTTAGTTCCTGGTTATTTGCTAAAATGGTGTGTAACACAGGTGAAAATGCTAGACTTTAGCACCATGGAAATACCAGCAATATTGTATGGAGAAGGGAGCTGTCATCGTGCTCAGCTCAACTAATCGGAATAACCACTCCAGGCAAGCAGAAGAAAGCAAGTCCAACAAATAACGAGAAGCTCCAACAAAGCATGTCATGGCAAAGGGCAAGCAGCATCCAATCACGTTCTGGATGGAGAGCAGCGTTGGTTCTGGCGTGTCTTGTTGTGCAAGTCAACATTCTCAACAACCACTCTGAGGAAGTCCAACTGCCGCTCGCAACTGCTGTTTTCTACTAAAATTAGTGCATGTGGCTAAAACAGTATCAGCGATTTCTATTGGACAGCATCAATCTAGAGTTTAGTGACAATGCTTCTTATTTCCACTTGTCTCCCCACCTTTATGTTATCTGTATCTACCTTCTCTCCCCATTTGGATTTCTCACTCTATCTCTGGCAATAATTGCTCCGCTTTTACATGTTCAGAGACTCCAACAACTATATAGATTATAATTCTTCCCACCCTTCTTTCTCAAGAGATTCTATCCCCATCTCTCAGTTTTTCCATCTTTATCATATTTGCTTTGATGATTACACTTCCTGCAATGGGCTCTCGGAAATGGCTTCCTTTTTGATCTGCCAAGATTTTCCCTGGTCTGTGGGCAAGAAGGCCCTTGATCATGCCTGCCCATTTCCCAAGCCTTCATTCTCAGTCTTCACAAACAACACGTTCCATTCTGTAGCTTCTGCATCCACTTGAGCATCTTCAGCATTTCTGCCATCTACAACATAAGGTTGGCCTCAGCTAGAGTACTGCGTGCAGTTCTGGTCACCACATTACAGGAAAAATGTGATTGCACTAGAGAGGGTACAGAGGAGATTTACAAGGATGCTGCCGGGAGTAGAGAATCTTAGCTGTGAGGAAAGGCTGGATAGGCTGGGTTTGTTTTCCTTGGAACAGAGGAGGCTGAGGGGAGACCTTATTGAGGTGTATAAAAGTATGAGGGGCCGAGATAAAGTGGATAGAAAGGACCTATTTCCCTTACCAGAGGGGTCAAAAACCAGGGGGCACAGGATTTAAAGTAATTGGTGGCTAACAAGGGAAATTAGGGATAGAAGAAGATCCAAGGAGAGGACATATAAATTGGCCAGGAAAAGCAGCAAACCTGAGGATTGGGAGCAGTTTAGGATTCAGCAAAGGAGGACAAAGGGATTAATTAAGAGGGGGAAAATAGAATATGAGAGTAAGCTTGCTGGGAACATAAAAACTGACTGTAAAAGCTTCTATAGATATGTGAAGAGAAAAAGATTGGTGAAGTCAAGCGTAGGTCCCTTGCAGTCAGAATCAGGGGAATTTATAATGGGGAACAAAGAAATGGCTGACGAATTAAATACATACTTTGGTTCTGTCTTCACAAAGGAGGACACAAATAAACTCCCAGAGATGTCGGGGAACATCGGGTCTAATGAGAGGGAGGAATTGAATGAAATCAGTATTTGTAGGGAAATGGTGTTAGGGAAATTGACGGGATTGAAGGCCGATAAATCCCCAGGGCCTGATAATCTACATCCTAGGGTACTTAAGGAAGTGGCCCTAGAAATAGTAGATGCATTGCTGGTCATCTTTCAAAATTCTATAGACTCTGGAACAGTTCCCATGGATTGGAGGGTAGCTAATGTAACCCCACTATTTAAAAAAGGTGGGAGAGAAAAAACGGGGAATTATAGACCGGTAAGCCTGACATCGGTAGTGGGCAAAATGCTAGAGTCCATTATAAAAGATGTAATAGCAGAGCACTTGGAAAACAGTGACAGGATCGGACAAAGTCAACATGGATTTACAAAAGGGAAATCATGCCTGACTAATCTACTGGAAATTTTTGAGGATGTAACTGGTAGAATAGATAAGGGAGAAACAGTGGATGTGGTGTATTTGGACTTTCAGAAGGCTTTCGACAAGGTCCCGCATAAGAGATTAGCGTGCAAAGTTAAAGAACATGGGATTGGGGGTAAGGTACTGATTTGGATAGAGAACTGGTTGGCAGACAGGAAGCAAAGAGTTGGAATAAACGGGTCTTTTTCCGAGTGGCAGGCAGTGACTAGTGGGGTACCGCAGGGATCGGTGCTAGGACCCCAGCTATTCACAATATATATTAATGATCTAGACGAGGGAACTAGATGTAATATCTCCAAGTTTGCAGACGACGCAAAGCTGGGTGGGCGTGTGTGCTGTGAGGAGGATGCAGAGAAACTCCAGTATGATTTGGACAGGTTGGGTGATTGGGCAGATGCATGGCAGATGCAGTATATGTGGATAAATGCGAGGTTCTCCACTTTGGTGGCAAAAACAGGAAGACAGATTATTATCTGAACGGCAATAGATTGGGAAAGGGGAAGTGCAACGAGATCTGGGAGTCCTTGTGCACCAGTCGCTGAAGGTAAGCATGCAGGTGCAGCAGGCGGTTAAGAAGGCAAATGGTATGTTGGCCTTCATAGCGAGAGGATTCGAGTACAGGAGCAAGGATGTCTTGCTGCAGTTGTACAAGGCCTTGGTGAGACCACACCTTGAGTATTGTGTGCAGTTTTGGTCGCCTTATCTGAGGAAGGATGTTCTTGCCATGGAGGGAGTGCAGCGAAGATTTACCAGACTGATACCTGAGATGGCAGGAATGACGTATGAAGAGAGATTGGGTCGATTAGGCTTATATTCGCTAGTGTTTAGAAGAATGAAAGGGGATCTCATTGAAACTTATAAAATTCTAACAGGACTAGACAGACTAGATGCAGGAAGGATGTTCCCGATGGCGGGGGAGTCTAGAACCAGAGGTCACAGTCTAAGGATAAGGGGTAAGCCATTTAGGACTGAGATGAGGAGGAATTTCTTCACCCAGAGAGTGGTGAACCTGTGGAATTCTCTACCACAGAAGGCAGTTGAGGCCAATTCATTAAATATATTCAAGAAGGAGATAGATATATTTCTTAAGGCTAAAGGGATCAAGGGATATGGGGAGAAAGCAGGGACAGGGTACTGAATTTGGATGATCAGCCATGATCTCATTAAATGGCGGAGCAGGCTCGAGGGGCCGAATGGCCTACTCTTGCTCCTATCTTCTATGCTTCTATGATTTAGAGGGGATTTGAGGGGAAATTTCTTCACCCAGAGGGTTGTGGGGGTCTGGAACTCACTGCCTGAAAGGGTGGTAGAGGCAGAAACCCTAACCACATTTAAAAAGTGCTTGGATGTGCACTTGGGATGCTGTAACCTGCAGGGCTACGGACCAAGAGCTGAGAAGTGGGATTAGGCTGGATAGCTCTTTGTTGGCCGGCGCGGACACGATGGGCCGAAATGGCCTCCTTCCATGCTGTAACTTTCTATGATTCCATGAAATGTAATACTCAATGGGACTTCCACCCTGACATATCTCTAGTTTTGGCAGGCCTGCTAAAGACTCTCATTAACACATTAAATTCGGCTCTTGGTCAGAATGCTTGGAAACCAAGAATGTATTCAACGTAATTGGAAAACTGGACGGAGTAAGTTTCTCATGTTGGCATTCAATTTCCCGGTTCCTCCATGCCTAAATTTTACTGGCAGTACCAGTACTGCCAGTCAGAATATTCACCCTGATAAGACTTTATGGGGGAAAAATTCAGTATCGCCCCATTTGGGGCGCAATTATCGGCCGGGCGCAAAAATTAGCGCCTGGCGCTAATTATCGCCACTGACTGGAAACTTCACTTTTAACGCCCCGGGAGGTGACTGGAGCGCTAAATCAGGCGCTGCACACCTGTCTTAAGGCGCAAAGGCCGAGGAGTGAGGCGCTAACTCAGAGCGCGAGCGCAGCGCAGGTGCTGCCAGTTAGCGAGGGAACACAGACACACTGGCGCCGGCCAGTTCTTAAAGGGGGGGGGCGATCTTGCTCCCCAGCCACACCCTGCTCATTGCAGCCTTGAATCTCGACCTGGAGAGACCTGAGCTTCAATTTTCCAGCCAAGGATGGAGAGGGCGAGAGAACGTGCTCAGCGCTTCAGCGAGCGGGCCTTGGATGCTCTGGTTGGCGCGGTGGAGCGCCGAGGATCAACACTGTACCCAGAGAGTGGCAGGAGGCCTTTGCCGCGCGACTACAGAAGGGTGTGGAGGGAGGTGGCTCAGCACGTCTCCTCCAGGAGCATGGTGCCAGGACCCATGTCCAATGCCGGAAAAAGTTCAACGACCTCACTCGGGTCGTCAGGGTGAGTGGCTTTTTTGCAATACCTCTCCATCCCTCCATCTCAGCCTCACTCTATGGCCAGAGGGTCTTAAAACCACAATTAACAGCACTCATCCAACACCTATGGCCCTTTCATGAAGCACACACACACATTCCACACTTTGCATACAGTAAGGGCTATTCACCTATGGGAGGCACATCAGGCAAGACCATGGCTGTAGTACAGTAAGGGCTATTCACCTATGGGAGGCACATCAGGCAAGACCATGGCTGTATATTTACTCAGACGCCGTCCTTTTTCTTGCAGGCCAAGCTGGCGCATAATAGGAGACAGCAGCAGCGGACGGGTGGAGGGCCGCCTCAGCTGCAACCCCTCAGCGATCTGGAGGAGCGCGTCCACAGGATTGTGGCAAGCCGGGTGATCGGTCCCGTCGCCACTGGAGACGCCGACCCCGTTCTGGACAGCAATGGTAAGGTCATCACCTTTTTGTCCTCTGTCCTTCCACTTGTCCCTCACAACACCAGCCTTTGACACTTTCAATCCAACTTACTAACTCGCTGCACTTATTCCTCCCTTACTGCCACCCTGTCCTCACGCTAAAGCCACTCTTGTACCTCCCTGCTTTCAGATGGTGATTCACCAGCTGAGGAGACGGGCCCTGAAGCTGCCAGTGGGAGTGAGGCTGCAGCTGAGGAGGAAGAGGAAGCCGGACCATCAGAGCCACCCTCTCCCGAGGAAGCCCATGCCGACACTGAGGACACGCCTTCCCTGGAGGGGAGCAGGGGGGAAGGGTCTGATGAGGGTGAAGCTCCAGGACCCAGCGGGCTGCAGCAACGCCATGGGGGTAGGGAAGCACGGGGGCCTTCTCCCCGGAGGGAGAGTAGGCCAGCGAGTCCTGCTGCACTGGACGCAGAGGAGGAGCGGCTGATCGCGGAAATGAACACCCAGGCTGTGGCCATGCACACTGAGCTCATGGCTGCAGTGGGTAGGGTGCCCGAATGCATTGAAGCACTGGCAAGGAGTGTGGAGCACTTCGCTGCAGCGCAGGCGGATGCGACACTGAAGCTCAGTGCTGCAATTCAATCTCAGACTGCTCTCATGCAGACTCAGATTGAGGCCACGCGAGCACTGTCTGCTGCCATCCTCACTGGTTCGGACACATTTCCCCGGGGCTCTCACCGCGCCGCAGCAGGCCAGCAATCTGTGCTCCAGCAGATTGCTCCGGATGCTGATGTGCTGCCCCGTGGGAGTGCCAGTGTGCCGGTCGAGCAGGGAGTTGCTGTCCTCGCTCAAGATGACAGCATTCCTGCTGCCACCACTGTCACTTCTCCACTGCAGTTGCCACCGCCTGTAGGACAGACTGCTGCCGCCCATGCAGAGTTGGTGCAGTCTGCAGCCGGGCCCTCCAGGCCCAGAACTGGTCGAGGCCGTCCCTCAAGGGCATCTGCATTGTCAGGGCCTGACAGTCAGCAGCCTTCCACCAGCCTTGCTGCAGCCACTGAGGTCCCATTGCGGAGGAGCAGTAGGGTAAGAAGGGGGGAAGGGCGCACGGGAAGGAGTTCACCCTCGATGTAGGAGGTGTGACAAAATGCTGGTTATTTTTTTATTAAAGGCCGAGGTTCGAGGTCAAACTTTTGTTGAGTGTTTTGCACATGATCTCCAGGTTGTGAGAACCAGTTATGGTAATGACTGTTTTTTTGTGTTTATTTGTATGAGTGTGTCATGAGTAATTGACACACACAGAGTTTGTAAAATAAATAAGTTTTGGTACTCAAAATAAACATGTTTGGTGTTTGGAATCATTGGTGCCTTGGCCGGCTTAGGGGTTGCGTGTTGGGTTCATTCATGCTGTTCTCAATGGCAGAAGCCATTTCCACAGCAGGGGCCTAGAAGCGGCTTGCTATCAGCCGTTGACGGACGGCCCTTGCAGTTTCACCATTGTGGGCCGCCCTCACGCCTTGGTGCTGCTGCTGATCATCCTCCTCCTCCTCTTCCTCCTCTTCCTCCTCCTCCTCCTCCTCCTCTGGTGGTGCTCCAAGGCCTGGTGGCATTGGCTGGGTCCTGAGGATTGCCATGTTATGCAGCATGCAGCACACAACTACGATGTGGGAAACTCGCTCAGGCGAGTACTGCAGGGCTCCTCCAGAATGGTCGAGACAGCGGAACCGTTGCTTGAGCACGCCGATTGTGTGCTCCACGATGTTCCTGGTAGCTTGATGGCTCTCGTTGTACCGCAGCTCAGCAGGGGTGTTGGGCGTACGGAGCGGTGTCATCAGCCAGGTGCTCAGTGGATACCCCTTGTCCCCGAGAAGCCAACCAACTGGCTGATGCGGTGCCTCAAAGTTCTGCCACAGTAGTCTGGCGCAGGATGAAAGCATCGTGGCAGCTGCCAGGATAGTGGGCATTGACAGCGAGTATCAGCTGTCTGTGGTCACAGACCAACTGAACATTCAAGGAATGCAACCCCTTTCTGTTCCGGAAATCCTCCGCATTCTCATGCGGAGCACGCAAAGCCACATGCGTGCAGTCAATGGCGCCCTGCACCATGGGGAAGCCCGCTATCCTGAAGGATAAACTCCGCAGATATGTCCTGGAAATGAGTAACCAATTAAAAGAAATGAAACAGCAAACTAGGGAAAGACAGGAAGAAAGAGATAAAGATTTGGAATTGACCGCATTTCCATATATCGCTCTAGCGGGGACCAAGGTAATGGTTAAGAATCTACCAGGAAAACCCGGGTTCGCCCCAAAATGGTCAGGGCCATATCAGATTTTAATTAGTGGGGATACGTGTGCTTGCATTAATATAAAGGGCATGGGACGATGGAAGCACTGGACACAGCTGAAAGCCTGTGACCCTTCACCAATTTAAGAATGGCTACACCAGAACAAGTACCTTTTGTAGAAAGTGAAGAATATGCTAGACAATATGATGAATGGGAATGGACGCTGACACAAACACTAGTTTGGATAATATGTATTATCTTGATAGGATATACCTTGGGATATATCCTGAAATATATATGGGAACGATCCTGTCAACTCCAACCGGTCGAGCGGGAGGAGGGAATCCAAATGATTATGATCGAGGAACCAAATTAATAACAATATTCTATTCACCCCCACAGGAAAATAGAATGTACAAGCAACAAAGTGGTTAGGTTGGCGATATAGCCTTTGGGACATTGTTAACATAAAGTGATAAGATGAACGTGTTACGCGATATCATGTGTAGTTTGCTTGTTTGTGTAAACATACTGGCCCGAAAATTAGACCTAATACGCGAGAGTACGCACTGTGTACTCTCGCGTATTAGGTCTCCAATTGCCGGTTTTCTGCATGCACTGCGCATGCGCGGGAAACCGGCACTTCGTGAATTCAAAAGGGGGCGGTTCCTAAGTGAACCGCGTGCGCGCTACAGGCTGTGCGCACGCAGTGCACTTAGTTATTTTTTCAACTTTGAACGCGCAGGTAAGTGGTGAAGATTTTACACATAAAGAAAGCAGGCGTAGGACCCCCTTTTAACAAGGTAAGTAGTTAATTAAGTGTTATTTTAAAAAATTTTCAACAGGTTTATCTTTTTTAGAGACTTTAAAGAAAGGTAAGTTTATTTTTATAACTTTTAAAAAGATTTTAAATTTTTTCAAAAATTTTATTTTTTGTTTAAAGTGGTTAATTTATTTAACTATAGTTATTTTATTAATGTGATGGTTTTTTTTTAATTTAATTGAGGTTTAGCTGTTGTTTTGGGGGCAGGTTGTATTCATAGCTTTGACAGGTCTTCCTGTCAAAACTATGAATGAAAGATGGTGTGCTGCCATTGGCTCTAACTGAATCACGTGATCCCAGAGCTCGCACAAACTAATTGCGTCTCTGGGTCACGCAAGCACTGCACGGTTCCAAGAGAGAGAGCCGTTCAAACTAAAGTTCGTGTGGGCCCGGAAGAAAAAGGTAGGCGCGGAGTGCGATATCGCGGGGAATCCTTACCCCCGCGGGAACCCTCACTGTTTAATTTCTGGGCCAATATGTAGCCTTGGGAGGACTCAGGCTAGAGTACCCCCACAGGCCAAAAGAGGGTTACGGGTAAATTGGCAAGGGAATCCATTAACATGGCCCTTGACTATATGTTGGCAGGAAAAGGGGGAACCTGTGCCCTAATAGGTACAGAATGTTATACCTACATACCAGACAGCTCAGAAGAAATAACTAACTTGGCAGAACACATTTTGTTCTTTGTTATAATATTAGTGATGTATGATCTGGTTTTATTGTTGAAATGTTGCTGCGCCCAAATGGCAAAAGATGTCGTTCCAGCAGCACCAGTGGGGCAGGTGTATCGTAACATAAAAGATAGATCTCTGTTTATCTAAGAAAGGAAAATGCTTACGCGCGGGTAACGTTTGTATTAATGCATGTGTAAAACTTTAGAGATAGAATAGAATAGGGACAAACCATTGGTTGCGGCATATGACACAAGAAGAAACAGACAAACAGATGAAGAAGGGAACAACTTTAAGCTACAAGGAATACGTCTACACACGGAAGAAATGGATCATCGATATTTCAAAGAGAAGGACATGTTCATGACAAGTCAGGCGGAGGACGGAGGACAGAAAAAAAACGGAAGAGGAGAGGAAGAACCTAACCTAAATGGTACGAATAGCTCAACAGTCATGATGTGACTGGACTGTGCAGCTCAACCTCTTTCTCTCTCGTTCTCCCGAGCGCGTTCTCATTTACATTGGACTGTGAAACAACAATAACATCGTCAAAAGATCTCGTCAACAGAGCATAAGAAACTGTGTGCCGCCATTATAACCATGGTATGATGGTCCCCAGGACAAATCAAGCTTTGGCCAGGGACCAATAGGAGGGACTATAAGAGTTAAAAAATTTAATTGTAATAATGTAAGGGCAAATCAGTTGTAATGTTTAAGATTAGTTGAACTGCTTAAAGGACTATAGTAAAGGTCAAAGTATCTCCCGAAGGCATGGAGACAGGGGTATAATTAGATAAAGACCAACTTGCTTAGGCTGCAGTATAGATATTTGTAAGAATGAAACCTCGCAGCGCAGATGGCTAACAAAAAGCAGAAGTAAAGATGAGTTTCGCTAACATTGTAAGATTCTAAAACAAATTGTTTTTAGAGACCATACGAGTCGCTTATGATGTAATGATTGTGCTGATGTTTGTATTTTTTGGCTTTTGGAAGTGTATAAAGGAGCGTGGCTGCCATTGTTAGATTGAGAAGTGGGTCATGAGACCACAGGCTGTGACGCTTCTCCCAGAGCGCTCTGAATTCTCCCGGAGCGCTCTGAATAATAAACTGTGATCTTTTGCTTTTAAGACAGACTCGAGTGAATTAATTTTTCACCAACAGTTCAAAATCAGAGAAGGGGAAAAGAGGAAAAAAAAAGATGTTCTAACAGATGTATTGGTTCGCAAATACATTTATCTACATTTCTAAAGGTAAAGGCATATCTTAGCTGATAATAAATATGAAATCATACCAAAGATCACCTCAAGTGATTTAAATAGCCTGTCAGTAGTTTATGTATGCATATTTGTCGCAATGAGCCCTGAATACTATAATAGATACCTTCTTTTATCATGGTCACCCGCTCATAAAGAATTGATTGAAGGTCCTCAACGCTGAAATATTTTATTTTCATCTGATAAACTAGACCATATTTCAAATGAACGTTGCATTTTGTAGTTGTTGAGTGAATATTTCTTATGTTCTTCCTGGAAAATATTTGTTATCCGGAAATCATAAACATGGCCAAGTTTAACTCAAAACATGTAAAAATGTAACTATACCATAAGTTGCAAGTACAGTATCCTAAGGTACTATTTATTCAGAAATCAAATTTAGTCAACATTTCAGTGCAATTAAATCTTTTAAGAAACGAACAATATTTGCTCTGGGAAATGAAGTAAAATGATTGGTTTGGGCAGAGTGGGTGCACAGGAAGAGGGTCCAGATGCTATGGTGGCTTTCCCACTCCAAACATAACCTGTGCAACACCCACTCCAGCTAGCAGATGTCCCACAGGTGTTTTGTCCACATGCTTATATTGGCGGGGCGGGGGGGGGGGGGGGAATGTGCTGTGTCATAGATGGGGTATACATTATCTTGCTGCTGCAAAAGTTACTTGTCCACCAGAAGGCCAACGAATACCCCTGGTTGATCTAGGGGATTGCCATGTGTGTGCAGTCGATGACGCTCTGCACCTGTGGGAAGCCAGCTAGAGATGCAAACCCGAGCGCCCGCTCATTATGGCTGGCGTCATCACAGGCAAAGTTGACATAATTGCCATCCCTGGCAAACATCCCATCAGTGACCTGCCCAATGCATTTGTGTGCATTTGAATGCCCCTACAACAAGCATCTCTGAGATGTCACAGTTGTGCCAAAGTGGGACGAGGGCTCAAGTCCTGTGAGATAGCTTCAGTGACAGGTAGGCCGCTCTCTCTCCCCTTGACTGTCAGCATTAGCAATACAATTGAATAGTCTGGTTTCTAGGTGAGGGTGTACAAGGAGCTTAACAAAGTAGAAATTGTCTGCAAATCCAGTCAGCTCATAATCCAGACAACTAATGCTGAGAACTAAGCTGTATAGTAATAGTGCTTGAGGTTCAGGAGGCATTCCTTGCTTTCCTGCTTGGGTAATTAGAGCTGTCCAGGATGTATACAACATGTCCTCTCTGCATGACATTGCAGAAAAGCTATGCTGGAGCATGGGTGGGCAACTTCTAGAAAAGGTAAAGATGGCAGCATATCCTTATCACCACCTTTCCCAACACTCCATCCAAACTCAACAGCCCAAGACTAGACGAAAAAGAGGAAGTTGTCAATTTTATATCACTCTTCCATTCTCTTTATTCATTACCCAAATCCCTTGCAATTCGCCCCAATAAATGGGGCTCCAATGCAACCTAAATGCTCCAATGCAACCTACCCTCACTCAGCTTCAAACCAACTGTCAAAAATCAACATCATTCCCATTTTTATGTAGTGCTACCAAACTTTGGACCCTCGCCGTAAATGAGGGTTATGGATATATTCAGGGTTTTTGAAGCAATTCTGGAGGATCATCCTTTTTTTTATTTTGTTCTTGCAAGGCCACATTTACTATCCAGCCACAGTTGCCCTGAGGAGGAGGTGGTGAGTATTTTCCTTGAACCGTTGCAATCCTTGTGATGATGGTGCTCCCACAATGGTTTCGGTAGGGATTTCCAGAATATTGACCCAGCAACAATGAAAGAACAGTGATACATGTTCAAACCAGGCTGGTGTGTAACTTGAAGAGGAACTTGGAGGTCATGGTGTTCCCACAACATTGCTGCTCTTGTTCTTCTTGGTGATAGAGGCTGCAGGGGACAGAGATGCTGTTGAAGCAACCCTGGTGAGTTGCTGCAGGACATCTATAGATCACACATACTGTAGCCAGTGTGCTGGACACGGTGGAGGCAGATGGTGAGTATTCCCTCACACTCCTGACTTGAGCCTTGTAGATGATAGAGAGGCTTTGAAGGGGTCAGGAGAAGAAAGATCTTTCATGATCTAAGGATGTTCCAATTGCTTCACAGCCAATTAAGTATTTTTGAAGTAGACAAATTTTGGCCAGGACACCAGGAGAACGCTCCTGCTTTTCTTCAAATGCTGCCATGAAATCTTTTACATCCACCTCCGACAGTGCACCTGACTACATAAATGTCATAGAGTCATATAATGATGCAGCACAGAATGAGGTCATTTGGCCCATCATGCCTGTGCCAGCTCTCTGGTAGAGCTATCCACTTAGATCCACTCCCCGGCTCTTTCCCCATAGCCCTGGAAAATTTCCCCCTTCAACTATTTATCCAATTCCCTTCTGAAAGTTACTATCAAATCTACTTCCAACACCCTTTCAGGCAGTGCATTCCAGATCACAACAGTTCGATGCGTGAAAACCTGTTTTCTCATGTCGCCTCTGGTTCTTTTGCCAATTACATTAAATCCGTGTCCTCAGGTTATCGACTCTTCTGCCACTGGAAACAGTCTCTCCTTATTTACTCTATCAAAACCCTGTATGATTTTGAACAGCTCTATCAAATCTCCTCTTAACCTTTTCTGCTCTAAGTAGAACAACCCCAGCTTCTTCAGTCTCTCCATATAACTGAAGACCCTCATTCCTGGTGCCATTCTAGTAAATCTCTTCTGCACCGTCTCCAAGGCCTTGACATCCTTCCTAAAGTGTGGTACCCAGAATTGAACACAATACTCTAGCTGAAGCCTTCCCAGTGTTTTATAAAGGTTCAGCATAACTGCCTTACTTTTGTACTCTATGCCTCTATTAATAAAGCCAAGGATCCCATATGTTTTTTTTAACAGCCTTCTCAACTTGTCCTGCCACCTTCAAAGATTTGTGTACATATACCCAAGGTCTCTCTGTACCTGTACCCCCTTTAAAATTGTACCATTTAGTTTATATTGCCTCTCGTCATTCTTCCTACCAAAATGTATCACTTCACACTTCTCTGCATTAAATTTCATCTGCCATGTATCTGCCCACTTCACCAGTCTGTCTATGTCCTCCTGAAGTCTGTTACTACCCTCCTCATTGTTTACTACATTTCCATGTTTTGTGTCATCAATTATGCCTTGTATACCTAAGTCCAGGTCATTAATATATATCAAAAGAGCAGTGGTCCTAATACTGACCCCTGTGGAAATGTCAGCTGAGATTGTGTGCTTAAATTGCTGGAGTGGTAGCACTGATCCAAGGCTGATACTTAGTACCCAGCCTTTGCCCTGCTCTTGTAGCCATGGCATTGATATGGCTGGCCAGGTCAACTTCAAGTCAATTGTGACCCTCAGGATGTTGATGGTGGGGGATTTGGCGATGATTGTGAAATTAAAGGTCAAGCAGAGGTGGCTGGGATTCTCTCGTTTGAGATGGTCATTACCTGGCACTCGTATGGCATGAATATTACCTGTCACTTGTCAGCCCAAGTCTGGATATTATACAGGTCCTGTTGTAGGCTGCAATGGATTATTTCATTATTTGAGGAGCTGTGAATGGAGCTGAACCCTGTGGAATCATCAGTGAACAGACCCATTCCTGGCTTTATAACAAAGTGACGGTCATTGCTGAAACAGTTGAAGATGGCTGGGCCAAGGTTGCTTCTCTGAGGAACTCCTCCAGTGATGTCCTGAGACCGTGATGGCTGCCCTCTGACAACCACAACTATCTTCCTTTGAGTCAGATACGATTTCGCCAATTGGAGGGTTTTTCGTTTGACCCGCCTCCACAAGTGACAATGTCGAGAGCAGCTATGGTCACCTCTCCTCTGGCATTCAGTTCTTACATTCACAAAAACAATCATGTCTGGATTAATGCTGTGATGACATCTGGAGCCGAATGGTTCAGGCAGAACCCTATACTTATACATGGGTCATCTTATACACAAGAATAAACAATAGTTTTATTTCTGTAATATCAGCATTCGTTCAGAATCACAGTTTATGAACTGAAAACCAAACAACTGACCACACCAGGGATCTTGGTCAGGTCAGCAGTCTAATAGCATTATTATACCAGAGGTGCTGATCTGAGACTGGTACCTGTTTGGAGTGATGCAAGGCTGGCAGATACAAACTAAACTGCTTGCTGAACATTGCTCTCTGGCCAGGAAGAACATCCTGCTTACTGGTATCCAAATACAGTTTAAATTTTAACCATTGGCATTCAGTTAATGTTCAAAATAAGATGTAAAAATTTCCCAGGCACTTGTCGGGGCAGATTTTGCTTTGCTGTGTGCCCCAAACATTCCTATTTTTGGGGCTCACATTACAGGAAAATGGGTGGAGACCATTTTGCATGCAATTACTGGAGTTTCCTCCAAGGGATAGCACCTAGAGCAGGGGGCAAGGGTCTAATCAGGCCTCCAGACTCATTTGTGGTCCATTATGATCAGTGTGCACTCACTTGGAAGGTTGCCTAAAGAAGGTGGTAGTAGCCCTTGTGACTGCCCCCACCCCTCTGATCAGAATATCTGCAAGGGGCAAGCAGCAAAGATTATATATGAACCTAGACAGCGAGTGTCAGCACGACTGTAGAGGTCAATCACTATTCTGTCCCCATCCGGAGTTTACCAACACGGAATTTCCAGGAGAGGTTGCTGGATGGCAGTCAGGAGCAGAAACCCTGGCTGATTTTTCTCTCTCTTCTGTAGCTCCAATTGAAGCATCCCAAATGCCACCTCAGCTGAAATCATCCATGTCAGAATGTATCAGGGATCACACCAAAGTCCGCCATGTACTCACTGAGCCAGCAGCAGGGCTACCTACTTGAGTGATTTTATTAAGAGTCTATCTGAACATTGCAACATATACAAGTGTCAGGAGCAATTTTCTAATTTTGCCCTCCGAAATCAGAAACCAGAAATTCAAGTGTATGTTTACACAATTTTCCAACCATTATTTTAACTGAGCTGAAAATCATCCCCAGCGCACAATTTGAATTTCCGATACGCAGTACTGAGGGCAAGGTTCACTTCCAGCAGTGCAAAATCAGAAAATTATTGCATAATGTAAAAAAACACAGTATTAGATTCAAGTAAGTGCATTTAAACACAGTCTTAACCCTCATAGTTCATAATGAGTAGCTGTACTTACACTGGAAGCAAATAAGGTTGTAGAGAATTCAAACCGTTTGTCTTGAAATAATTGCTGAGTGAATCAAAGGATTTTTTCTCATTCTCCATGGCCTTTTCCATCTTAAATCAAATAACCAACAATTTACTTTTCATACAGTTGACATTATTCACATTTTAGAACATTCACTCACCTTAGTATCAACTACACGCAAACCCAATTACATACATAGGATTACATAGATATACGGCACAAAAACAGGCCATTCCGCCCAACCAGTCCATGCCGACGTTTATGCTCCACTCAAACCTCCTCCCATCCTTCCTCATCTAACTCTATCAGCATAACCCTCTATTCCCTTCTCACTCATATGCTGATCTCGCTTCCCCTTAAATGCATCTATGCTATTCACCTCAACTACTCCCTGTGGTAGTATACTTTAATGGCTAAGGGGAAAAAATTTGGTTGCTTTGCGCCTCCCATTAGCGCCCTAAGAGGGCTAATGGGAGGCACAACGCAACTAGCAGCCGGGCGCGGCGATGTTTGCGCAGCTCGCGAAATTGACCAGAGTTTTTGCGGCGGCGCTAAACACTACTGTCACAATCTCCTGCGCCGGCAGATCGTGACGTCAGTCGAGCGTGCAACGCCCTGGTAGCACCCCGGACCGGATATTGAGTCGCGCCCTCTTCCTTTCCGCCTGCTACTAGCATCGACAGGTTGAGGGGAATGCTTTGCAGTCGGTGAGGGGCTGGGGGAGCGCTATTTAAAGGCGCCCTCTTCCTGCCTTTTTTTTTGGGAGACATTTTTGCACCACGCATTCTGGGAGAGAGAGAAATTCTGAGAGAGCGAGAGAGACTTCTGGAGAGAATCAACGCTGTGTGAAGGAGTTTTGGCTGCTGAGCAGCACTTTGCAGGTTCTTTTTGATTTGACCTTCCTTGCATCGATTTAGAAGAGACTGTGGGGGCTGCACTCTGAGCTCTTTCCCTGGGTCTCTCCATTGTTCTTTCCAGCAGAATTCAAGTGGAGGTCTGTCCAGGCCGAGATTCAAGGCTGCAATGAGCAGGGTGTGGCTGGAGAGCAAGATCGACCCTCCCCTTTAAGAACTGGCCGGCGCCAGTGTGTCTGTGTTCCATTGCTAACTGACATCACCTGAGCTTCACCTGCGATCTGAGTTAGCGCCTCGCTCCTCGGCGTTAGCGCCTTAAGAGAGGTGTGCAGCGCCTGATTTAGCGCTCCAATCACCTCCAGGGGCAATAGAAGCCAAGTTTGCAGTCGGAGGGGATCATTAACGCCAGGCGCTAAACTTTGCGCCCGACCGATAATTGCGCCCCAAATGGGGCGATACCGAATTTCTAGCCCTAAGACTTTTACTGTAGTGCATATGGTTAGTGCTTTTATAGGACACTGGCTTGTAAAGGTGAATTACTGCAACTTTAAAAAAAAGCTTCAACCACACCCTGTGGTAGCGAGTTCCACATTCTCATCACTCTCTAGGTAAAGAAATTTCTTCTGAATTCCCTGTTTGATTTCTTGGTGACTATCTTATATTGATGGCCTCTCGTTTTGCTCTTCCCCACAAGTAGAAACAAGCGGCCAGAATTTTCTGGGATCTGTGCGGGCAGGAATGGAGTCGGGTCGGGTGGGAAATTTGAAAAATGTGGGAGCGGGTCGGGAACCCACCGTCATCCCGCCCCCACGTGCCTTTCCCTCGGGCGTATTTGCCGGTACGGCAGCGACCCGACCGGCAGAGGCGGGCGACCTAATTGAAATCATTATAACTTTGTTTCCAAACACTTAAGAGCCTTATTTCCCCTACATTTTAAATTTCACTGCATGGCCACGGGATTCACGCAGCTTGAGAACCACGTCTGTCAACCTGAGGCCTTTGCTCTAACTGATTAGTTGACAGCATCAAATGTAGTTTAAAAGCTCCCACCTGACAGCTGGTCACTTTCCTCAGGCAGAAGCTGTTGCTGACTACATTTCCAGCACAGATTGAGCTTTCTGTAGGCTGCAAGTCTTTCCAGCAAAGTCTCTATCCAGTGTCACCTCAGGGGAAGAACCTCTCTCACCATTGACAGATTGCTTCTGTCAACTCGACTTGACCTGCCATCTCTTCCATCAGCATGGGTGCTGTTTATACTGTCTCACCTTGGCCCTCAGAATCTGACCACGATGAGCCCCAACACCAGCAGCACCAACAACACCACTAACCTTGTACTCAATGCCCCGATGCTCCACAGGAGAGAGGGCATTAGCGCAGGGCTGCACTGCGCCAGAGGCGATACCACCAACACAAGGTTTACAGGCAGCGGATGAGCTTCCTCAACATGACTGAGCAGCAGTGTCAAAAGAGGCTCAGACTATCGCACGTCATTGCAGACATTTGCACATTGCTGGAGGAAGACCTGCAGCCCAGAGGACTTGGTGGACACGCCTTACAAGTAGCTGTCAAAGTTACCAGCGCCGTCAACTTCTTCGCCTCAGGCTCCTTCCACGGATCTGCAGCAGACATTTGCAGCATCTCGCAGTCGGCCGTCCACAGATGGATCACACAGGTCACCGATGCCCTCTTTGACAAGTCAGCCAATTATATCAACTTTGCCACTGATGAAGCCAGTGTTACTGAGCAGGCGCTTAGCTTTGACACTCTGTCTGGCTTCCCACAGGTGCAGAGCATCATCGAGTGCACACATGTGGACATCAGGGCACCCCATCATCACCCAGGAGTCTTTGTTAACCGCAAGGGCTTCCACTCCCTGAATGTGCAGCTGGTCTGCAACCATAGGAAGATCATCATGCATGTGTGCGCCAAATTCGTTGGTAGCTGTCATGGCTCATTCGTCCTGCGCCAGTCCACCCTCCCTCAGCTCTTCGCACTTCCAAATATACTTTCCAGCTGGCTGCTTGGAGACAAGGGCTAACCACTGAAGACCTGGCTCATGACACCCTTGAGGAAGCCAAGTAGGGAGGCCGAGGATAGATATAATGAAAACCCCATCTCCACCAGATGTGGCATAGAGCCGACAATAGGCATGCTGAAAATGCGATTCAGACACCTTGACGGATCTGGAGGAGCCCTTCAGTACGTACCAGACAGGGTCTCCAGAATCGTCATGGTCTGCTGCGCCCTGCACAACATAGCGCGGCAGCGAGGATTAGCACTGCATAAGGAGCAAGGCACTGAGTGCACAGCCTCTTCAGAGGAGGAGGAGGAGGAGGAGGATCAGCTGGAAGAGGAGGAGGAGCAGGAGCTGGAAGGACCCTGCGGTGCAGATGGCACCAGCACCCGAGCACATTGCTGCCCAGGAGGCCAGGGATGGCCTCATCATGTTCAGATTTCCTTAACTTTCCGCAGTACACCCATATGGCTGCCACATGCTGCGCCAGGTTGGCAACACCCCACTGCCACTCCATAAAGCATCCCTACAATGACCAATCCATTCCTTTCAGTCACCACCATTGCTGGAGGTAAAGTTATGTCTGACCCTTCACTCCAACTAACTAAGCCACTTAGAAACATAGAAACATAGAAAAATAGGAGCAGGAGTAGGCCATTCGGCCCTTCGAGCCTGCTCCGCCATTCAATATGATCATGGCTGTTCCTCCTCTATCTCAATACCATATTCCCATTCTCTCCCCATACCCCTTGATGCCTTTTGTGTCTAGAAATTTATCTATCTCCTTCTTAAGTATATTCAGTGACTTGGCCTCCACAGCCTTCTGTGGTAGAGAATTCCACAGGTTCACCACCCTCTGAGTGAAAAAATTATTCCTCCTCTCAGTCCTAAATGTCCTACCCCATATCCTAAGACTGTGACCCCTCATTCTAGACCCCCCAGCCAGGGGAAACAACCTCCCTGCATCCAGTCTGTCTAGCCCTGTCAGAATTTTATACATTTCAATGAGATCCCCTCTCATTCTTCTAAACTCTAGTGAATACAGGCCTAGTCGACCCAATCTCTCCTCATACGACAGTCCTGCCATCCCAGGAATCAGTCTGGTGAAACTTCGCTGCACTCCCTCTATGGCAAGTATATCCTTTCTGAGGTAAGGAGACCAAAACTGCACACAGTACTCCAGGTGTGGTCTCACCAAGGCCCTGTATAACTGTAGTAAGACATCCTTGCTCCTGTACTCAAATCCTCTTGCAATGAAGGCCACATACCATTTGCCTTCCTAACTGCTTGCTGCACCTGCATGTTTGCTTTCAGTGACTGGTGTACAAGGACACCCAGGTCCCTCTGTACATCAACATTTCCCAATCTATCACCATTTAAATAATACTCTGCCTTTCTGTTTTTCCTACCAAAGTGGATAACTTCACATTTATCCACGTTATACTGCATCTGCCATGTATTTGCCCATTCACTCAACTTGTCTAAATCGCCTTGAAGCCTCTTTGCATCCTCCTCACAACTCACAATCCCACCTAGTTTTGTGTCGTCAGCAAACTTGGAAATATTACATTTGGTTCCCTCATCCAAATCATTGATATATATTGTGAATAGATGGGGCCCAAGCACTGATCCCTGTGGTACCCCACTAGTCACCGCCTGCCACCCCGAAAAAGACCCATTTATTCCTACTCTCTGTTTCCTGTCTGTTAACCAATTTTCAATCCATGCCACTATATTACCCCCAATCCTATGTGCTTTAATTTTGCACACTAACCTCATGTGGGACTTTATCAAAGGCCTTCTGAAAATCCAAATACACCACATCCACTGTTTCTCCTTTATCTATTCTACCAGTTACATTCTCAAAAAACTCCAGTAGGTTTGTCAAACACTTCCAATGGTGCACACAAATTTTTCCAAGACCGGAAAAGTTTTGAAAAGAAAGAAATTTATGGTTCACATTAAATAAACTGAAACTTCACATCAACACTGAATAAAATACCTAAGTGGCTACCCTTATGAATCTACTTGTGTGGCATCTTTCTCTTATGCGTGCTTCTACGTGGTGCTACCCCTATGGCTTCAGCAGAGGTAGAGGCAGCCTCCTCACTTCTCTGCTGTGACTGCTTAGACACTTTTGGCAGTCGTCCTCTGGGTTTTGGAGCCTGTGATGGCCCCACCAAAGTCTGCTCCTCCTGCGACTGTGCAGGGGCAGCCTTGGCCTTCGCTGTCCAGGGAGGCATAGGGGCTCTGACTCGGGGTAGCAACAGGGGAGAAGTGTGAGCACTTTGAGAGGAGCTCCCACTTCTATGTTCCCTCTCACCATCATCCCTCTCATGGGCCACCTGCACTTGCCTGCTAGCAAGGAGCTGGAGAGCACCTTGCTGCACATCAGTGGGGCCATAAGGACCCACTTCTACACTGACATCCCTCCTAGAGAGGACGTCTATGAGCCTCTGCCATCTATTCTCCATAGATCGCCATCTATCCGCCATACATACCCATCTATTGTCCATAGATAGCTATCTATCCTCCATAGATAGTCATCTATTCTGCATAGATAGCATATGCTCCTCTGAGTGGCACATTAGCTGTTCCATGCAGGTGGCCGTCCTATCTATAGAAGAGCCTACAGTCGCCATCGCCTGTGACATAGTGGTACTCATGTTGGAGATGGACTCCTCCATTCTCTGAACACTGGCAGTCATCATACTCACAAAACCTGTCAGAGCCTCCTACACTAGTTCCTGCAGCTCCAGGATCGCCCTCTTTCTGGATGGCCACCAAGGCTCAACGTCTGCATGCTGCTGAGCAGAGCTGGGAGAGTCCTGCGCCCTCCAACGAGTAGTCTCCACTGCTGTTCCTGTCTCCACCATCTGCTGTTGCTCGGTTGTGATTTGTGACACACCAGGAGACAACACTACTCTATCTCGCGATGGACCCACCAAGGTGTGCGTTTCTGCGCTGGTTGCGTTCTGTCTGAATGTTAACATGCAGGTACAGCAAGCAATTAAGAACGGAAATGGTATGTTGGCCTTTATTACAAGAGGATTTGAGTATAAGAGTAAAGATGTCATACTGCAATTATATAGGGCCCTGGTGAGACCACACCTGGAGTATTGTGTACAGTTTTGGTCTCCTTACCTACGGAAGGATATACTTGCCATAGAGGGAGTGCAACGAAGGTTCACCAGACTGATTCCTGGGATGGGGGGATTGTCCTATGAGGAGAGATTGAGGGGACTAGGCCTATATTCTCTGAAGTTTAGAAGAATGAGAGGTGATCTCACTGAAACATAAAAAATTCTTACAGGGCTTGACAGGGTTTTTTTTATATTCGTTCATGGGATGTGGGTGTCGCTGGCAAGGCCAGCGTATATTGCCCATCCCTAATTGCCCTTGAGAAGGTGGTGGTGAGCCGCCTTCTTGAACCACTGCAGTCATTTGGTGAAGGTACTCCCACAGTGCTGTTAGGGAGTGCCAGGATTTTGACCCAGCGATGATGAAGGATCGGCGATATACTTCCAAGTCAGGATGGTGTGTGACTCGGAGGGGAACTTGGAGGTGGTGGTGTTCCCATGCGCCTGCTGCCCTTGTCCTTCTAGGTGGAAGAGGTCGCGGGTTTGGGAGGTGTTGCCGAAGAAGCCTTGGTAAGTTGCTACAGTGCATTGAGTATATTTAAGACAGTGATCGATAGATATTTGGATATTAAGGGAATCAAGGGATATGGGGATAGTGCAGGAAAGTGGAGTTGAGGTAGAAGATCAGCCATGATCTTACTGAATGGCGGAGCAGGCTCACAGGGCCGAATGGCCTAATCCTGCTATTATTTTTTATGTTCTTATGAACCCACAACTTTCTGACTCAGAGGCGAGAGTGCTACCCACTGAGCCACAGCTGACACACACACATAAGTGAACCTATCATTGTGAAGTGTGAGTCATGTTTGGTAGAGATTGTTGGTAGGTGAGTGATGGGGCTGTGGTGCATTGAGCAGTTTGTGAGGCTAGTGGTACAGGTGGTGGGATATGGCATTTGAAGATGAATTCACTGATCTTGACCACTCGTGCGAGGTCATTAAACTTATTCCTACACTATGTCCACGTCCGCGGGGCTACACTGCTGGCATTTACCACGACAGCGATCTGCTCCTATTGTCTTTTCTGCATTTATATGGAGGGCCTCCTGGCGCCCTGTGGAAACAGGACCTCCCTCCGCCTTTTGACCTCTTACACCAAGGCCTCCAGTGCTGCATCAGAGAAGCTTGGAGCACGCTCTCTCCCCTGTTGTGATATCAATATTTTGTTTTCCTTCTCAGACGCAGTTCCCCAGCCAGTTGAATCACCTGCTGCAGTCAGAATGCACTTCCCCTTTAAGAGGTGCAGGCTGCCTTTAAGAAGTTAAGAAGCTTTAGTTGGTGCTAGCCTCACATAAACTTGGTCCCCCTGCAGAGCGTTCAGCTCTGGCTGCACGCTACAATTACTTTAATCAGCAGGCAGCATGAAGTTAGCATGCTGCCTGCATTACTTTGAGCAGGCACGGGTTGATCCCGCTTTGCGATCCCCACGCCCGTATTCGGGGTACATCAAAGTACATCTCCCACATAATTCCCAATTTCATAAACAATTCAAATGCTTATGAATCTGATTGCTCGGTTTCTCATTATTTGCACTATTTTTGGTATATACAGACTTGGAGATCTTGTTTATGTTACCCTAGTCCAAATCATATATCTATAGAATTTTTTTTTGTTTCTGTAGGATCATATATATTCCACTGAGAAGAAAAGGGTGTAAAAGAAAAGACAGACAGTCATCCGTGGCTAAGTAAAGAAATTAAGGATAGTATTCGACTAAAAACAAGGGCTTATAAGGTAGCCAAATCTAGTGGGAGGATAGAGGATTGGGAAAACTTTAAAAGACAGCAAAAAATAACAAAAAGATTGATTAAGAAAGGGAAGATAGATTATGAAAGTAAATTAGCAAAAAATATAAAAACAGATAGTAAGAGTTTTTTATAGTTATATAAAAAGAAAAAGGGTGGCTAAAGTAAATGTTGGTCCCTTAGAGGATGAGACCGGGAAATTAATGGTGGGAAATATGGAGATGGCAAATACACTGAATGAATATTTTGTTTCAGTCGTTACAGTAGAGGACACTAAGAATATCCCAACACTGGACAAACAGGGGGCTATAGGGGGGGAGGAGCTAAACACGATCAAAATCACTAAGGAAGTGGTACTCGGTAAAATAATGGGACTCAAGGCGGATAAATCACCTGGACCTGATGGCTTACATCCTAGGGTCTTGAGGGAAGTGGCGGTAGGGATTGTGGATGCATTGGTAATAATTTTCCAAAACTCCCTGGACTCAGCAAAGATCCCGGCAGACTGGAAAACTGCTAATGTAACACCCTTATTTAAAAAGGGCAGTAGACAGAAGGCTGGAAACTATAGACCGGTTAGCCTAACATCTGTGGTAGGTAAAATTTTGGAGTCCATTATTAAGGAGACAGTAACGGGACATTTGGATAATCATAATTTGATAGGACAAAGTCAGCATGGTTTTATGAAGGGGAAGTCATGTTTGACAAATTTGCTGGAGTTCTTTGAGGAAGTATCATACAGGGTGGATAAAGGGGAACCAGTGGATGTGGTGTATTTAGACTTCCAAAAGGCATTTGACAAGGTGCCACACAAAAGATTATTGCTTAAGATAAAAAATCACGGGATTGGGGGTAATATTCTGGCATGGATAGAGGATTGGCTATCTAACAGAAGGCAGAGAGTTGGGATAAATGGTTCATTCTCAGACTGGCAATCAGTAACTAGTGGTGTTCCGCAGGGGTCAGTGCTGGGTCCCCAACTCTTTACAATCTATATTAACGATTTGGAGGAGGGGACCGAGTATAACATATCAAAGTTTGCAGATGATACTAAGATGGGAGGGAAAGTAGTGAGTGAGGTGGACATAAAAAATCTGCAAGGGGACATAGACAGGCTAAGTAAGTGGGCAGAGATTTGGCAGATGGAATACAATACTGGAAAGTGTGAGGTTATGCACTTTGGCAGGAAAAATAGTAGAGCAAGTTATTATCTAAATGGCAAGAAACTGGAAAGTACTGAAGTACAAAGGGATCTGGGGGTCCTGGTGCACGAAACTCAAAAGGTTAGTATGCAGGTGCAGCAAGTGATTAAGAAGACCAATGGAATGTTGGCTTTCATTGCTAGGGGGATAGAATATAAAAATAGGGAGGTATTGCTTCAGTTACACAAGGTATTGGTGAGACCGCACCTGGAATACTGCATACAGTTTTGGTGTCCATACTTAGGAAAAGACATACTTGCTCTCAAGTCAGTACAAAGAAGGTTCACTCGGTTAATCCCGGGGATGAGGGGATGGACATATGAGGAGAGGTTGGGTAGATTGAGACTCTACTCATTGGAGTTCAGAAGAATGAGAGGCGATCTTATTGAAACATATAAGATTGTGAAGGGGTTGGATCGGGTGGATGCGGGGAGGATGTTCCCGATGATGGGTGAAACTAGAACTAGGGGGCATAGTCTTAGAATAAGGGGCTGCTCTTTCAAAAATGAGATGAGAAGGAACTACTTCACTCAGAGGGTGGTAGGTCCATGGAATATGCTGCCCCAAAAAGCTGTAGAAGCTACATCATTACATAAATTTAAAACAGAAATAGACAGTTTCCTAGAAGTAAAGGGAATTAAGGGTTACGGGGAGCGGGCAGGAATTTGGACATGAGTCTAGGTTCGGATCGGTCATGGCCCTGTGGGTAGCGTAGCGGGCCCAGGGGCCGTGTAGCCTGATCCTGCTCCTATTTCGTGTGTCCAATTCTGTTAGGTTCAGGAGATGGTTCTGTGATAGTAGATTGGCGGTTAGGATCAGATCAGCCATGATCTTATTGAATGGCGGAGCAGGCTCGAGGGGCCAATTGGCCTACTCCTGCTTCTATTTCTTATGTTCTTATGTTCTTATGTTTGAGATTTCTGCTTAATTCAGTGTTTCTACTGTTTGATTGTTGCCAAAATAAGCTTAAACAATCAATCAATCAGATTTTAGAATGAGAATGTTCCCTCTCATTTCATCTGCCATTACTATTTCATGGCCCACACCCTCAACCACTATCTGCCGCCAGCCTCTCCCTCACTTCCAGACCTTCCACGGTTTGATATAACTCAGCCTCATTCCCACTGCTCGCTCCTTTAGCTCCCAATCTATCAAGGAGTTCACCCTTTCTCTCGGACCCCATCTCTCATAGCCTCGCCCTTGCTCTTGCTTGATACACAATTTCCAGCACTCTCATTGCCAGCCTCAGTCTTCCTTACCACACACTTTCCAGGGCTCCTACTATCTGACAGGCATCTTACCCACTACATGTTTGCTGTCCTATCCAGCCTTTCCTCGGCTCCACCCTTCCACTCATACCTAGACATTCAGCATAAAGAGAAACATTTGCTCAGCCTTATTCGCTGCAATACAATGAGAGATGTACTATTAAGAAGAGCAAAAGTCCCAAGATTAGGATCTGGGGCACCATATCATAACCTCTTTCCAGTTTGAAAATTTCCCATTTATGGTTATACTCTGTTTCCTTTTTCTGAGCCAATTATCCATTCAGCCCTCTATTTTAACCACACTCTATAGGTCTTTACATTAACCATTAACCTGAAATCTTGTCAAACGCTTTCTGAAATTTCACATTTGCAACATAAACTGCATTTCCCTTTTCCACTATCAGGAATATCTTCAAATAATACCAGCAGACTAAATGAGATTGCCGCTCCTTGCTGAATCCATGATTTAGTTATAGGAACATAGGAAATCACAGAGCTGGAAAAGAACCGGCTATCTGCTCTATCTGCTCTATCTGCTCTATCTGCTCTATCTGGTCTATCTGCTCTATCTGCTCTATCTGCTCTATCTGCTCTATCTGCTCTATCTGGTCTATCTGCTCTATCTGGTCTATCTGGTCTATCTGGTCTATCTGCTCTATCTGCTCTATCTGGTCTATCTGCTCTATCTGCTCTATCTGGTCTATCTGCTCTATCTGGTCTATCTGCTCTATCTGCTCTATCTGGTCTATCTGCTCTATCTGGTCTATCTGCTCTATCTGCTCTATCTGGTCTATCTGCTCTATCTGGTCTATCTGCTCTATCTGCTCTATCTGCTCTATCTGGTCTATCTGCTCTATCTGCTCTATCTGGTCTATCTGCTCTATCTGCTCTATCTGCTCTATCTGCTCTATCTGGTCTATCTGTTCTATCTGCTCTATCTGCTCTATCTGCTCTATCTGGTCTATCTGCTCTATCTGCTCTATCTGCTCTATCTGCTCTATCTGGTCTATCTGCTCTATCTGCTCTATCTGGTCTATCTGGTCTATCTGGTCTATCTGGTCTATCTGGTCTATCTGGTCTATCTGCTCTATCTGGTCTATCTGGTCTATCTGCTCTATCTGGTCTATCTGCTCTATCTGCTCTATCTGCTCTATCTGGTCTATCTGGTCTATCTGCTCTATCTGCTCTATCTGGTCTATCTGCTCTATCTGCTCTATCTGCTCTATCTGGTCTATCTGCTCTATCTGCTCTATCTGCTCTATCTGCTCTATCTGCTCTATCTGCTCTATCTGCTCTATCTGCTCTATCTGCTCTATCTGGTCTATCTGCTCTATCTGGTCTATCTGGTCTATCTGCTCTATCTGCTCTATCTGGTCTATCTGCTCTATCTGGTCTATCTGCTCTATCTGCTCTATCTGGTCTATCTGCTCTATCTGCTCTATCTGCTCTATCTGGTCTATCTGGTCTATCTGCTCTATCTGCTCTATCTGGTCTATCTGCTCTATCTGCTCTATCTGCTCTATCTGCTCTATCTGGTCTATCTGCTCTATCTGCTCTATCTGGTCTATCTGGTCTATCTGCTCTATCTGCTCTATCTGGTCTATCTGCTCTATCTGCTCTATCTGGTCTATCTGCTCTATCTGTTCTATCTGCTCTATCTGCTCTATCTGGTCTATCTGCTCTATCTGCTCTATCTGTTCTATCTGGTCTATCTGGTCTATCTGCTCTATCTGCTCTATCTGCTCTATCTGTTCTATCTGCTCTATCTGCTCTATCTGCTCTATCTGTTTTTTCCTGCCGTTCACCCACTGAACCCTTTAAACTGAACAAGAAGACTCCCCCTACATCCCCCTCCCCACCCCATTCACATTAGACTCGCCAGTCTATATAGTTCCCAGGTATGTCTTTTAATCCTTTTTTGACATAATGCAGTCACAGCCACTTACAATCCTCATTAAAGTTCACAAATAGCAGGCTACATATCCTTTTCAACACATGGATAGTGTTTTCTGGACAGGTACTTAAGATCATGTGGCCTTTGTGTAAACATATCTGATGCAATTTGCATACTTTCTAGCTTCTTTTCTGCTGTTCCTGGAAATCTGACATCTGACTCTAACAACTTTGCCTTCCTTTGCTCAGTAAAGATGGATGTGAAGTACTTGTGGGCTAAAAGTACAAATTAAACTTAAGAAATTTAATTAAAGACTTCACAATAATTCCCCCTTTAAACTCTGACTGCTGGAGAAAACTTTAACTATTCTTGAACAAACAGATAGGTGGCAAATCCAAACTTTTTATAGTTTTTGAAAAACAGCAGAGTTCTGCTGACATAAAAAGAGAAACTGTTAGAAATACTCAGCAGGTCAGGCAGCATCTGTGGAGAGAGAAACAGAGTTAACATTTCAGGTCGATGACCTTTCGTCAGAACTGGAAAAAGTTAGAGATGTAACAGGTTTTAAGCAAGTACAGAGGCGGGGAAAAGGGGGAGTGAAGGAAAGAACAAAAGAGAAGGTCTGTGATAGGGTGACAGCCCAAGCCTGGATGTTGTCTAGGTCTTGCTGCGGCGGGCATGGACCGCTTCTCTGTCTGAGGAATTGCAAATGGGACTGAACACTGTGCAATCATCAGCGAAACTCACTACTAGTGAGTATAGAAAGAGGAGGATAGAGCAGATGAATGCGCAGCTGGAGAGATGGTGCAGGAGGGAGGGCTTCAGATTCCTGGGACATTGAGACCAGTTATGGGGGAGGTGGGCCCTGTACAGACCGGACAGATTGCACCTCAACAGAGCCGGTACCAATGTCCTCGCGAGGGGGTTTGCTAGTGCTGTTGGGGAGGGTTTAAACTAATTTGGCAGGGGGATGGACACCAGGATGCAGCATTAGAAAGGAGAAACAAAGTGTACAAAGGATTGGGAGAGACAGATAGCGCAAGAGTAAGAAATAGTAAGGTATTAGGTGGGGTCAGACTGAGAGAGAATATAAGAAGGTCTAAGATAGGTTTACGGTGCATGTGTGTAAACACACGAAGTGTGGTCAATAAGGTTGGTGAGCTTCAGGCGCAGATAACCACATGGGAATATGATATAAAAACAGAAAATGCTGGAAACACTCAGCAGGTCAGGCAGCATCTGTAGAGAGAGAAACAGAGTTACCGTTTCAGGTCGATGACCCTTCGTCAGGACATGATGTTGTGGCGATAATAGAGACCTGGCTCAAAAAAGGGTAGAATTGGGTTTTAAATATTCCTGAATGTAAGGTGTTCAGAAAAGATAGGGAAGGATAGAAAGGAGTTGGGGTGGTAATATTGGTTAAGGAGAATATTACAATGCTGGAGAGAGAGGATGTCCTGGAGAGGTCAAGGACAGAATCTATTTGGTTAGAGTTAAGAAACAATAGAGGTGCCATTACACTACTAGATGTATTCTATAGGCCACCAACTAGTGGGAAAGATATAGAGGAGCAAACTTGCGGGGAATTACAGAGAGGTGCAAGAATTATAGAGTAGTAATAATGGGGGACTTCAACTATCCTAATATAGACTGAGATAGTAATAGTGTAAAGGGCAGAGAGGGGGAAGAATTTCTGAAGTGTGTTCAGGAGAACTTTCTTGATCAGTGCGTTTCCGGCCCAATGAGGAAAGAGGCCTTGCTGGATCTAGTTCTGGAGAATGAGATGGGTCAAGTGGAGCAAGTGTCAGTAGGTTAACATTTAGGGAACAGTGATCATAGTATCATAAGGTTTAGATTAGCTAAGGAAAAGGACAGGGAACAAGCTAGAGTAAAAATAATTAATTGGAGGAAGGCAAATTTCAGTGGTATGAGAACAGATCTGGCCCGGGTAAATTGGAATCAAAGATTGGCAAGCAAAACTGTAATTGAACAATGAGTTGCCTTTAAAGAGGAGATGGTTTGGGTACAGTCGAGGTACATTCCCACGAGGGGCAACTAAAGCCAGAGCTCCCTGGATGACAAAAGAGATAGAGAGTAAGATAAAGCAGAAAAAGAGCGCGTATGACAGATGTCAGGTTGAGAATACAAGTGAGAATCAGGCTGAATATAGAAAGTTCAGAGGGGAAGTGAAAATGAAAATAAGAGGGGCAAAGAGAGAGTATGAGAATAGATTGGCAGCTAACATAAAAGGCAATTCAAAAGTCTTCTATAGGCAAATAAATAATAGAAGGGTAGTAAGGCTGATTAGGGACCAAAATAGAGACCTACACATGGAGTCAGAGGCCAAGGTTGAGGTACAATATGAATACTTTGCATCTGTCTTTACCAAGGAAAAAGATGCTGCCTCTGTCATAATGAAAGAGGAGGTAGTTGAGATACTGGATGAGATAAAAATTGATAAAGAGGAGATACTAGAAAGGCTGGCTGTCTTAAAGTTGATAAGTCACCAGGAACGGATGGCATGCATCCTAAGATGCTGAGGGAGGTTAAGGAGGAAATCGCGGAGGTACTGGCCATAATCTTCCAATCCTCCTTGGATACGAGGATAGTGCCAGAGGACTGGAGAATTGGAAATGTTACACCCTTGTTCAAAAAAGGGTGTAAGGATAAACGCAGCAACTACAGGCCTGTCAGTTTAACCTCGGTAGTGGGGAAGCTTTTAGAAACGATAATCAGGGACAAAGTTAACAGTCATTTGGACAAGTATGGATTAATTAAGGAAAGCCAGCACGGATTTGTTAAAGGCAAATCGTGTTTAACTAACCTGATGGAGTTTTTTGATGAGGTAACAGAGAGGGTTGATGAGGGCAAAGCGGTTGACGTGGTGTATATGGACTTCCAAAAGGCGTTTGATAAAGTGCCACATAATAGGCTTGCCAGCAAAGTTGACGTGCATGGAATAAAAGGGACAGTGGCAGCATGGATACGAAATTGGCTAAGTGACAGGAAATAGAGAGTAGTGGTGAGTGGATGTTTTTCAGACTGGAGGAAGGTATACAGTGGTGTTCCGCAGGGGTCAGTTCTAGGACCACTGCTTTTCTTGATACATATTAATGACTTGCACAGGGTACAATTTCAGAATTTGCAGACGACACAAAACTTGGACGTATAGTGAAAAGCAAGGAGGTTAGTGATAGACTTCAAGAAGACATAGACAGGCTGGTGAAATGGGCGGAGACGTGGCAGATGAAATTTAACGCAGAAAAGTGAGAATTGCTACATTTTGGTAGGAAGAACGAGGAGAGGCAATATAAACTAAAGGGTACAATCCTAAAGGGGGTGCGTGAACAGAGAAACCTGCGGGTATATGTGCACAAATCGTTGAAGGTGGCAGGGCAGGTTGAGAAAGCGGTTAAAAAAGCATACGGGATACTGGGCTTCATAAATAGAGGCACAGAGTAAAAAAGCAAGGAAGTTATGATGAACCTTTATAAAACACTGGTACAGCCTCAACTAGAGTACTGTGCCTAATTCTGGGTACCGCACTTTAGGAAGGATGTGAGGACCTTAGAGAGGGTGCAGAAAAGATTTACAAGAATGCTTCCAGGGATGAGGGACTTCAGTGACGTGGATAGACTGGAGAAGCTGGGATAACAACAGAAAATGCTGGAAATATTCAGCAGGCCAAGCCAGCATCCGTGGAGAGAGAAACAGAGTTAACGTTTCAGGTCTGTGGCCCTTCGTCAGAACTGGAAAAAGTTAGGGATGTAACAGGTTTTAAGCAGATGCAGAGGCAGGGAAAGTGGTGGGGGGAGGGGAGGAAGGAACTAAAGGGATGGTCTGTGCTAGGATGAAAGGTAGGAGAGATTAAATGTTGCAAATGAGGATGGCAGAATCATCAACAGCTGCCGCCTGAAAAAATGGAGGCAGGGGCTATAGTCTGAAATTGTTGAACTCAATGCTGAGTCCAGAAGGCTGTAAAGTGCCCAATCGAAAGATGAGGTGCTGTTCCTCGAGCTTACGTTGAGCTTCATTGGAACAGTGTAAGAGGCCGAGGACAGAGAGGTCAGAGTGTGGAGCGGAGAATTAAAGTGACAAGCGACCGGAAGCTCGGGGTCACCCATACGGACTGAACGGAGGAGTTCCGAAAAGCGGTCACCCAATCTGCGTTTGGTCTCCCCAGTGTAGAGGAGACCACATCGTGAGCAGCGAATACAGTTTACTAAATTGCAAGAAGTACAGGTAAATCGCTGTTTCACCTGGAAGGGGTGTTTGGGGCCCTGGACAGTGGGAAGGGAGGAGGTAAAAGGGCAGGTGTTGCAACTCCTGTGCTTGTACAGGAAGGTGCCGTGGGGAGGGGAGGGGCTGTTGGGGGTGATTGAGGAGTGGACCAGGGTGTTACGGAGGGAGCGGTCCCTTCGGAATGCTGAAAGGGGAGGGGAGGGGAAGATGCATTTGGTGGTGGGATCACGTTGGAGGTGGCGGAAATGGCGGAGGATGATCCGTTGAATGTGGAGGCTGGTGGGGTGAAAGGTGAGGACAAGGGGAACCCTATCGTGGTTCTGGGAGGGAAAAGGTGTGAGAGCAGAAGTGCAGGAAATGGAACGGACATGGTCGATGGCCATGTCAACCACAGTAGAGGGGAATCCTCGGTTGAGGAAAAAGGAAGACATATCGGAAGCACTGGTATCGAAGGTGGCATCGTCCGAACAGATGCGGCGGAGACGGAGAAACTGGGAGAATGGAATAGAGTTATTACAGGAAGCGGGGTGGGAGGAAGTGTAGTCCAGGTAGCTGTGGGAGTCAGTGGGCTTGTAGTGGATGTTTGTCGATAGCCTATCACCAGAAATGGAGACAGAGAAGTCAAGGAAGGGAAGGGAAGAGTCGCAGATGGACCATGTGAAGGTGAGGGAAGGGTGGAAATTGGAAGCAAAGTGAATAAAATTTTCTAGTTCAGGGCGAGAGCAGGAAATGGCACCAATATAGTCATCAATGTACCGGAAAAAGAGGTGTGGGAGGGGACCTAAGTAGGAAGGGAACAAAGAATGTTCCACATATCCCACAAAAAGGCAGCCATAGCTAGGGGCCATGCGGGTTCCCATAGCAACACCTTTAATTTGGAGGAAGTGAGTGGAGTCAAAGAAGTTGTTCAATGTGAGAACAAGTTCAGCCAGGGGGAGGAGGGTAGTGGTGGATGCCAGTAAACCTGCTGACAAGGGTGGTGCTGTTGTTGTTTGGCAAACCGATCTCTACCGTGCAGAGGCTGAACGCCAACTCTCTGACATCTCCTCCTACCTCCCCTGGACTATCACCCCACTACCAAACATCAAGCCATTGTTTCCAAGACTGTCACTGACCTCATCTCCTCTGGAGAACTTCCCTCCATGGCTGTCAACCTCATAGTCCCCCAAACCCGCACAGCCCACTTCTACCTTCTTCCCAAGATCCACAAACAGGGCTGCCCCAGTAGACCCATCGTTTCAGCCTGTTCTTACTCCACAGAACTGATTTCTTCCTATCTCGACTCTATTTTTTCTCCCCTTGTCCAGTCTCTTCCCACCTACATTCGTGACTCTTCCGACGCCCTCCGTCACTTTAACAGTTTCCAATTTCCTGGCCCCAACCATCTCCTTTTCACTGTGGACATCTAATCCCTCTACACCTCCATCCCCCACCAGGACAGCCTGAGGACGCTCCGCTTCTTCCTTGAACAGAGGCCCAACCAGTTCCCATCCACTGGCGATGACACCGACAGCTGCACGAGGTGTTGATCGGGAGGCCGGGCACTTCGGGGGCAGAGGTTAAAGGGGAGGTTGCCGAGGCAAGTACCTAAATTTCTGAAATGTTTTCGTTCAAATTTTTTTTAACTTCTCCTGGGCCGCGATCAATCAGCCCGGCATTCTACTGGAGTGCATGGGGCTGATCGAGCCGGATCACGGCCGCCGTCGGGGACCAACTAACCAGTCCCAATGCAGAGCCTGCAGCAATGGCCCCTCCCTTTAAGGGAGGAAAGCAGCCTCAGAACACGGCAGCGCTGCACGGCCCATTGGGCAGCGCTGCACAACTACCGCCCCGCCTGCGTCCTTTACCGCTCCAGGAAGGAAGTGGAGCGCTTGATTTAGCTCTCCACCTCCTTCCTGGAGCACTAAAACCCAATTTTTTAAAAGCTGGGAATCATTAGCGCCTGCCGCTAAGTTTCCCAGCTTTCAAAAGTTACCGCCCCCAAACGGGGCAATAATGAATTTCTCCCCCTTTCTTTTTATTCCAGATTTATTTAACTGAATTCACACCCAAAGAGTGGAGAGAATGTGGAACTCGCTACCACAGGGAGTGGTTGCAGCGAACAGTATGGATGCATTTAAGGGGAGGCTAGACAAGCATATGAGGGAAAAGGGAATAGAGGGTTATGCTGATAGATTTAGATGAGGAAAGACAGGAGGAGGCTTGTGTGGAGCATAAACGCCGGCATGGACTGGTTGGGCCGAGTGGCCTGTTTCCGTGCTGTTTATCCTGTGTAATCCTATGTAATTCAAATTCACAATCTGCCATGGCGGGATTTTGAACTCACGTCTCCGGATTACTAGCCCAGGCCTCTGGATTACAGTCCAGCAACATAACCACTATGCTAGCGTACCATATATTAAGCTGATATTATGAATAAAAATGTGGGTAGTTATGAAGCACTTACCTTCAAATGAGATGATGATGTGCGCTTGCAATTTGCAATCATTTTCTGAAAGGTTTCTTCTCTTTTATCTTCTTCTAGTTCCTCAAGATCTTCTCTCAACTTTGAAGATAAAGGAGGAGTACATATTATGACTGATTCACCGACTGGGTGCACCCTTTTGAGTTGCAATGTTCATAGGGAGCACTGGTTGGGAGATCGTGGGCCTGCAGCCTGAGTGTCCATCCATTTAAATTAATGGGTGTAAATCAGGAGTTGAGCTCCCAAAGTTTCTTGACCAGGATTCCTTGTGACCACCAGTCCTCACATGGAATATCTGATTATGGAAATAGTTCCATTATACATTCAAACACCAGTTTAATATGTACCAGAGCAGTAACACAGAATACGTCACAGTATTATATGATCCCTATTTCTTCATCTTTCCATCTATCATTAATGTTTGTATCAAGCCCTTTTTAAAGATAGTAATATTGGATGATGGGAACAATGAATAGGCCTTCACCCCATTGAGCATGCTCCAGCATCTTGTTAGCCATGGCAGCTTTTGATCTTTTTAATCCCAATTGCTTGCCCTTTCTCCATATCCCTTAATACACCTATGTGCCAAGCATCTATTTGTATCTTAAATAGCTCAATTAATTCTGCAGTGAATCATAGAAGGATACAGCACAGGAGGACATTCGATCCATCCTGCCTGAGCCAGCTCTTTGAGGAGCTATCCAATTAGGCCCACTCCCCTGCTCTTTCCTCATAGCCCTGCAAATTTTTCCCCTTCAAGTAATTTTCCAATTCCCTTTTTAAAGTTACTATTGAATCTGCTTCCACCGCCCTTTCAGACAGTGCATTCCAGATCACAACAACTCGCTGTGAAAATGCATCTATGGTATTTCTGAACAATGCATTCCACATTCTTATTGTACGTTGTCTGAAGAAAATGTCTTCGATTTACAAACATTGAAAAAGTGCTGGACAGGAAAAGACCAGCTGGTCTACATCGAACTTAAATTTTAATCATCTTACTTCTAACTTTTATATTATGTCCCCTTCTCTGGATTCCCCGACTGATAGAGAAGTTGTTCTCTATCTAGCCTAACAATTGACTTTGTTATTTTAACCACCTTAATCAGGTCACCTCTTAACTGCCTTAACTCTAAGGAATGTTACCAAACTTTATCCCAGTCTCTAATCCTATCTAAATCTCTTCATCCCAAGTGTCATCCTGATGAACCATCACGAGATTGCAAGGTCAAGATCCTTTCCAAGGTGAAGTGTCCAAAATTGAATGCAACACTGCATTTGATGTCTGCACATCTGCAATCGTACTTCCCTGCCTTTAGTACTCTATAACTCATACGATGAAGCTCAGTGTCCCAATCGCAACTACAGTCTAGCTTTTAATGACTCATGTACCTGGAACCCTAAATCCCTTTGTCCATTCTTCTTGATTTAGGCTGTATTCCCATCTGCCTTTCTTGCATTTAATGTTGAATTGTGTCTGGCACTGTCCGACCCACTTGTTTAATTTACAGGTTTCTGTTCTCTTCTTCACATTTCATTATCCTTCCTAGCTTAGTATCCTGTACAAACTTGGCTATTCAGTCTGCTCTTAAATCAAAGCCGCTGAATTCAAATTATCTAATAAAGTTTTTAAAAACTCTAAATTCTCACTTTTCTTGTATTGAGGCTTAATTCAAATTATTTGATAATTTCAATTTTGTTGCCCAAATTGACTTAGAACTATCAGGAGTAAATTGCAAACCCCTTTATTTCCGATCACAAGACATTTATATGTAGAGTGAAAAGTTAGGGTCCCAGCACCAATCCCTAGGGGATAACATTTGTTTTTTCATAGCATTCTGAGCATGTCCATTTATCCCAATTCCTTCCTCTTACTTTCCAATCAATTTCCTTTTAAGTGTCAGATTCTGCTTTGGTTACAACTGAGATTTCTCATAGAAATTGAAAAAAACTAAGACCGTGAAATATCAACAGCTTCTTTGTGATCTCTCAGTGCCTAAATAGGGGAGAAGATGTCAACTGGTGCAGTCAATGGTAAGCAGTAGATAGACAATTTGTGCATGGAATTCCAAACTGGGACAGTTTGTTGGTAGGTGTGTGAGCCACCCTAAGCAGATAGTCTCCATGGTGTGACAACCATGGTATATCATAAAGTATTTCTCACAGAAAGGGGATTCATTTTCTAACTTCGCCTTATTAGCGGGAAGCTTTGTCTGCCAGGTGTGCATATCAGAAAATCAAGCATGCACCTCATTCTCTGACCAAATTTTTCAATGTGTGTTGCAGTCAGTATGAAATCAGAAAATTTCCTCCAAGCTCCTGTCAACCCATAAGTCCCATTGCTTAAGTTCCTTGACCAGGAAAGCAAGTTTTTGCAATGAACTGAAATTTTGTTAAATTTTAAAAAGTACCTGATAGCAGCAAAACAAACTCCTACAAATGCATACAGGCATTCTGAACTGTGCCAATGAGCATGGTACAGTGGTTATTCAAGTAATTGAAGGTCTACATCCTAGATAGCTCCAAAATTAAAAATGATAACTTTTGGAAGACCATCAACAGACACTCAACTACTTGGTTTGGGTCTAATCAATCTTAATACTCATGCTGGGCTACACAGAATTTGAACATGTGCTGACTGGCCAAAGGATGCTCAGGGACGGTAGGGAGGTAATCCTTCTGCTCCTCAGAGTTTGAGTCTCAAAGACTCATTTCCATTTTCTGATGATCAACGTACTGGCCTTCTAAACCTCAGTCACCGTAGATAGTACTGATCATATGGCAACAGGGGACATAGAGTAATGTTCCTGCAAATTCACTGGTTGGTTCATTAACTGTTTAAAAAATGTTGGCCATGAAATGCAGACAGTCAGGAACATGTACTCCTCACACCTGTTACTTTTAAGTCAATTTGGCCACTTTGGCGGTAGTCAGAAGAGTGAAGAAATGTGATGATGGCTCATTTGAAGCAGATGTAGAAGCGATAAGCAATATATAATGGGCAATGATTCTGAGTTTCTGAGTACGACCAAAATTATGATCAGTGCTGAATAATGAAAACTTTACTCATAATTTCCTACCTTGCTGACGAACTAACTTTTGATCAGAAATCAAATTCAAACGTGAAATGTTTGAAGTGCCAAATTTACATTCTGTTGCTATGGATAAACTCATACGATTCAGCAACCAGTTATTAACACCACAGTTCATTATAACTATAGATTATATTTCAGGTCATTTAGAAAATAGTGGATACAACTTTGCAGATACAATACCTTTTAATTTCCAGTATAATTTTCTTCTAAATCAAACCCTGCTGTTTATGACAATTAACCTCCAATAAATGAGCAAAATACATTTGTAACATATTACAATTTAATTTAATGAAGTACTTACCAATTGGGGAATCTTTTCCATTTCTTGTCTGCAGTTTGCTTTATTCAGGTCCTGAGTGAAGCAAAATAGATTTACTCTCTCAATAAAAAGTAAATCATTTGTGTCCACTGAATGAAGCTTTGTAGACAATCAGTAAGACATAAAACTTCTACTCAAAATAAATAAATACAAATTATAAAATTTAAGAGATCACCTTTAGATTAATTCCCTAATTGGGCATTTGTGGTGAGGAGGGGTACTCACCGGGAGGGCTGATCAGAAAATCCTAAACCCACAGCCCTTGATTTTCCATCCTATTAAATCCCTGGAAGTATCACTCCTCACTGCAAATACCTGATCCAGGAATTAGCCCTAATCTTTGGAGGAGATTCAGCTGCCAGCCTTTCATTGCCACACAAGCTGTGGTCTTAGGTGGGCAGAACAGTGACAAATGGAATTCAATCCAGAGAAGTGTGAGGTAATGCATTTAGAGAGGGCTAACAAGGAAAGGGAATACACATTAAATGGTCGGACACTGAGTAGTGTAGAGGAACAGAGGGACCTTGGAGTGCATGTCCACAGATCCCTGAAGGTAGCAGGCCAGGTAGATAAGGTGGTTAAGAAGGCATACGGAATGCTTGCCTTTATTAGCCATGGCATAGAATATAAGTCGTGATTTCAAATAAAACTGTTGGACTATAACCTGGTGTTGTGCGACCTCTCAATAGAATATAAGAGCAGGGGGGTTATGCTTCAACTGTATAAAACACAAGTTAGGCCTCAGCTAAAGTACTGCGTGCAGTTCTGGTCACCACATTACAGGAAAGATGTGATTGCACTAGAGAGGTTACCGAGGAGATTTACAAGGATGTTGCCGGGAGTAGAGAATCTTAGCTATGAGGAAAGACTGGATAGGCTGGGTTTGTTTTCCTTGGAACAGAGGAGGCTGAGGGGAGAACTTATTGAGGTGTATAAAATTATGAGGGGCCTAGATAAAGTGGATAGAAAGGACCTATTTCCATTAGCAGAGGGGTCAAAAACCAGGGGGCACAGATTTAAAGTAATTGGTGGAAGGTTTAGAGGGAATTTGAGGGGAAATTTCATCACCCAGAGGGTTGTGGGGGTCTGGAACTCTCTGCCTGAAAGGGTGGTAGAGCAGAAACCCTAACCACATTTAAAAAGTACTTGGATGTGCACTTGGGATGCTCTAACCTGCAGGGCTACGGACCAAGAGTCGGGAGTGGGATTAAACTGGATAGCTCTTTGTTGGCCGGCGCGGACACGATGGGCCGAAATGGCCTCCTTCCGTGCTGTAACTTTCTATGATTCTATGATTATTTTGGGTGCATGCTGAATCTTTCTAACTTTATTGCAAAAGATTTCTGAAAAAATACATGAAAATATTAAAGCTAAAAACTATCCAAAAGCTCACTAATGCATTTGCAATACAGATCATATTTAGACATTTACACACAATTTTTGCTTTTACATTAAGATTTTTATTAAGTTTTCACAGTAAATACACTATATCCTAGAAGTACATCCACTTATAAAGAGTTGGGAGGATATCAGAGCAGATTCCAGCTGAATAGTCCTCATAATTTGGAACAGTCAGATCATGGATTTATTGGCAAGCATGAGTGGTACGTAATTCCATTATTATCATTCTTTGGGAGGTGGGTATAACGCTCACTAAAAGAACTGGTGTAACATGCATCAACCTGATTTCCCCCATGGTTATGCTTTTATTATATCCAATACCAACAACATCTTTGCAGCCAATATAGAGTAAATTCTGACCATTAAATTATCACACTACCGTCACTCCCTCCCTCTTTGACATAGTTTGCACTATATTTTTCCAAATTGCATAGTGTCTGAGACATGCATCTCTAACTACTTCATTATGCATTTCTAACTACTTCTTGACCTGCCTCAGTAGTTGATTCTCGAACCAGCTGGGCTGACTTGCTCAAAAGTCTATGGAGCAAAATTGGATAGTCCCCGAAAACAGTTGTGGGGATCGCGATGTGCAATTAACCTATGCCCGTTGATTGCAATGCAGGCAGCATGCCAACTTAGAACATAAGATATAGGAGCAAGAGTAGGTCACACGGCACCTCAACTCCACTTTCCCGCCCAATCCCCATATCTCTTGATTCCCTTAGAGTCGGGCTAGAAATTCATTATAGCCAAGGAATGGGCGGTGTTTAGACTAAAAATGGTTCAGTAGCGACAGGTGAAAATCATCTAGACTGCACGCAAAATTCGTCCTCACTCCTCGTTAAATTGATTGCAGTCCTGATTCTCGTCTAAAAACCCAAGTTCATTGGAGTTATACTGAAGAGATAGACCAATATCGGGTGTAGTCTAAACACAAGTAATGATTGCCACAGGCTTTTTTCACTACTTAAAGGGGAGATCCATTGATGCTGCAGCACCTCCTTCTTAGCATTGTTGGGTGTGCAGCTGCCTCAACAACCATAAGAAGAAGGACAAAGAGAAGGAGAACTTATTTACAAATGCTGATGGCAGATCGTCACCCCAGGGAGAGAGCACGGAGGTTTTCAGAGGAAGTTTTGGAGGCATTGGTTTTAGCGGTGGAGAGAAGGCGGGTGGTCCTGTACCAACTGGCAGGAGGCCCTCGCCAAAAGTCTGCCGCACTATGTGGAGGGAGGTGGCACACCACGTCACGGGCAGCACTGTGGTTCCCAGGTCCCACACCCAGTGCAGGAGAAAGTTTAACGAGCTCACACAGATGGGCAGAGTGAGTGAAGGCTTCAACAAATGCTACATACCACCATCTGTACCACAAGCTTCACACACTGCTCAATGTACCACACCCCCAGCACTCACCCACCAACAATCTCTACCTAGCATCACTCACACCCACATCTCACACCTTGCACACAATGACAGCTATTCAACTATGGCAGGCACAAGGGTCATTAGTTATTAGAATTCATGTGATATGTGTGATATGTTTATAGATAAATTTATTAATGGTGTTTGGAATATTTTGTGGTCTCTCTCATTTCACCTTTGCACCCAGAAGGATGCTGTGATATGGCGTGAGACAGGGATGGTATGATGGGGATGTGGTGAGCAACGGGGATCTTGGGTTTCATTCATTCGAATCGCATTCTGATGAGCCGGTCACGGACAGCCCGTCCGGAAGGCCTACTGTCTCGCTGCCTCCTCCCTCCCTCTTGTTCCTCCTCCTTCTCGCCCTCCTCCTCCTCATCCTCTTCCTCCTTCTTATCCTCCTTCTTCTCATCCTCTTCCTCCTCATTCTCCTTCTGAGGTGGTCCCGCAATCCCTGCTGGCAAGGGCTGCACCATCATGATGGTCAAGTTGTGGAGCATGCAGCAGACCACCTTGAAATGGGATACCCGCTCCGGCGAGTACTGGAGGGCTCCTCTCAAGCGTTCAATGAAACGGAACCGTTGCTTCAATAAGCCGATATGAGTGCTGGGCACGAGTGTTGGGGTTGCGGAGGGGAGCCATGAGCCAGGTGGAGAGTGGATAGCCCTTGTCTTTGGGCAGCCACCCTCAAGTGTGATGTGGTGCCTGGAAGACTGCTGGCACAAGGTGAAGGCATCGTGGCTGCTGACAGGATAGCGGGCATTGATACTGAGGATTCGCTGTCTGTGGTCGCACAACAACTGCACATTAAGTGAGTGGTAGCCTTTGCAGGATTGTTATGTGGTGCCCGCAAAGCCATGTGGGTGCAGTCAATGTCGCCCTGCACCATGGGGAAGCCCGCTATCCTGGCAAACACACATTCACGCTCGTCCTGCTTCTCTCTGGTGATCGGGAAGCCAATGTAATCCCTTCTCCTGCTGTAGAGACCCTCAGTGACCTCCTTGATGCAGCGATGGACGGCGAACTGAGATGTTAGCTATGTCTCCTTTTGCAGACTGGAAGCATCCGCTGGTGAAGAAAATGAGGACCACAGTGACCTTGGCCAGCCGTGGTCGCCCTGGTCTGATGCTGGAGGTCTGGTTGTAGGACGTGGCAGAGTTCTAATCCACTGCTCCTCGCTTAATTGAAGGTAGGAGAAGTGATGCCGGAAGACCCTAGGTGGACAAGGCCTCCTGTTGAGAGCCCTGATGGCCCTCCTCCTCCCTCTGGCCACATGTTCCACACAAAACTAGATGGCAGTGTCAGTTGTGAAGAGGCTTCAAGGGGATCTTGACAGGCTCAGTGAGTGAGCGAGAACATGGCAGATGGAATATAATGTGGATAAATGTGAAGTTATCCACTTTGGTAGAAAAAACAGAAAGGCAGAGTATTTCCTAAATGGTGAAAGATTGGGGAATGCAGATGCTCAAAGGGACCTGGGTGTCCTTGTACATGAGTCACTGAAAGTGAATGTGCAGGTGCAGCAAGCCATTAGGAAGGCAAGTGGTATGCTGGCCTTCATTACAATAGGATTTGAGTACAGGAGTAAAGAAGTCTTACTCCAATTATATAGGGCCTTGGTGAGACCACACCTGGAGTACTGTGTACAATTTTGGTCTCCTTCCCTAAGGAAGGATATACTTGCCATAGAGGGAGTGCAACGAAGGTTCATGAGATTGATTCCTGGGATGGCGGGACTGTCGTATGAGAAGAGATTGAGTAAACTTGGCCTATATTCTCTTGAATTCAGAAGAATGAGAGGGAATCTCATTGAAGCATACAAAATTATTACAGGGCTTGATAGGATGGATGCTGGGAGAATGTTTCCCTTGGCTGGGGAGTCTAGAACCAGGGGCCACAGCCTCAGGATAAAGGGTAGGCCATTCAGGACTGAGATGAGAAGAAATTTCTTCACACAGAGGGTGGTGGATCTTTGGAATTCTCTACCCCAGAGGGTTTTGGAGGCTCAGTCATTGGGTATATTCAAAACAGAAGTCGATAGACTTCTGACTAGTAAGGGCATCAAGGGATATGGCGATAGGGCCGGTGAATGGAGTTGAGGCAGAAGATCAGCCATGATCTCATTGAATGGCGCAGCAGGCTCGAAGGGCCGAATGGCCTACTCCTGCTCCTATTTCTTATGTTATTATGTTCTTAATGAAGGCATCCTGACTGCTGCCAGGATACCGGGCATTGACCTGCATGATTCACTGCCTATCGTCACGCACCAGCTGGACATTGAGGGAGTGGAATCCCTTTCAGTTCCGGTACATGGCAGAGTTGACATGTGATGTCCACAAAGCGATGTGCTTGCTGTCAATGGCACCTGGTCCAAAGAGAAGCCTGCAATCCTCACAAAGTCACGTGCTTGCTCTGCCTGCTTGTCTCTGGCAAGAAGAAGGAAATATAGTTAGCTCTCTTTGAATAGAGAGCCTCAGTGACCTCCCTTACGCAACAGTATACAGCAAACTGCAATATGTTGCAAATATGTTGCATTAAAGTTCATCAACATGGTCACCTACACAGCCAGTGGCAACGCAGTCATTGGCCCAGAGGTTGGAGTTGTGGCTGTAGCAGGTGGCAGATTTCAGTGAGGTCATCCTTACTGAAACGCATGTGTCTCACACATGTGGTTCAGGTAGTAGGATTGCGCCCTGAACACCCTGGGTGAATGTGGCCTCCTGCTGAGAGCCCTTCTCCCCCTCCTCCTCCTCCCTCTTCCAGCAGTTTGTCCTGCTCTGCGTGGCCTCTATTCATTCTCCAAGTCATGCTCTATTCCAAGGGGAATCCCTACTAGAACACCAATGTCTGGCAGCAAGTGCTTTATGTAGAAGCCTTGAAGTCAGGAAAAAGTCCTTCAGCACCTGCCACACCACACCCTGTAGACTGTTGCAACTTGAAACAACTATAGAAAGCACTAAACACGTGTAGATTTGTAGCAACAGCAAGAAGAAATCAACCAGCTGTGAGTAGTTGATGATCCTTTTAAATAGCGCTGGTGGGGGGGCTCCTTCCTGCTGCTGAATGCGTGTTCAGCTGTGCGAGGTTAAGAGAGGGCGTTGGCTGGAGCGATACGCTCCAAAATGGTACCGCTGGCGATAAATCAGCATTTCACGCTGATTGACATTATGATCTGCCTGCTCTGCATACTTCTGGCGGACGTTCATTGCACGCGTGCTAGCGCCTGCACCAATATGGTGTCCTGTGTGATTCGCCCCACAAGTGTGTGCACGCATTGCAGATGTCATTTTGGTGCTCTAAGGGCACTCATAGCGCCCAAACAACTGGCACCAATAGCCCAATTTCTCACCCTTTAACTCTCTCTGTGCTCCATATGGACACCTTTCATTCTGTGCCATTTCAAGCAATATATTAATACACTGTTACAGAGCAGAAAGTCATACTGATTTCCACCCTGGAAGAACAATCTTTCTTCAAAGCATCAGAGCTAGAACAGCAATCCACAATTTCTATCTACTTAATTCCATCAACTCTAGGATAATAACTATTCTCCCGCATTCATTTGGCCACCAGTTATGATGGTCACGCAATCTTCTCCAGCATCAGTTACAAATTTTCATCACCTTTAGTGTCAGCAGCCTGTGGGTCATCATCCTCAGAGTAAAATTAAATTTTTGTTTTTAATATTTAATTAAATGCCATTTTAAATATGTGATTTTTTTACTCCTTTTAAAAACCCAGAAGTTTGTGGCGAGGAAGGATGCCATGAGTTGTGAATCACCACAAATTGCTGGACGATTTGCGCCAATCCACTATTACACTCGCAAAAACGGGAGCTCACCATCAACCTCCCCGTGAGTGCCAAGAAATTGCTGGATTTGTGCCATAAATGCGAACTAAACTCACCGCAGAAAGCTATGGCTGGTATTTAACAATGTAAGGACCCTGTTAATGGGGTGATTTATGGACCTGACATGCCACTCAACCTTGGAGACCCTGAAAGGGAACAACTGAAACTGTGAAGTCGCACCACTGCAGGTAGGAAATTATTCCTAGAGATTTTTTTTTAATTTAAATCTTTTTTTTTCTTATTTTGCTTTCTGTCTCTTTTATCTCTATTTTTTAGTCCAACCTTTCCCTCTCTTTATTTCTCTTTCTGTATCTAATTTACTTTAATTCACCCTACTTCCTTCTCCATCATTCGCTCTGTTTCTTTCTCTGTCCTTAAATTTCATTGGTTACGGAGATAGACTATTGGTCCCGTCATTCACCAAGGGCTCAGATGCCCCATTTCCCTCATCATCAGTTCGCATTTCCAACAATTTGTGGCACAAAAATAATTGGAGCTGAATGGTGAGGAAAAAAATACAAATCACAGCGCACGCAGCGAGATGCCCCAATCCAGTAAATTCTGGGCCAATATGCCTGGCAGGGGTTTAAATAATGAGTCATACAGGTGCCACACACTTCCACACCAAGGAGGTCGCTTTTCATTCAAGGAGGTAACTTTGATTGGCAAGTCAGCAGCCTAATCCTCAACATACGTAGTGAAGGGAGCGGGGTCTAAGGGCAGTTTTTGTTTTTCTCACTCTTTCTCTGAAGAGACAATCTGAGATAGTGTGATTCAGTCATAAATACACACACAGGCTCAAGATGGCAGTGAATCCATATGCCTGTAGTCTAAAGAGATTATCAGTTAAAGAAAGAACTTGCATTAATATAGCGCCTTTTACAACCTCAGGATATCCTAAAGCACTTCACAGCCAGAAGTACTTTTTGAAGTGCAGTTGCTGTTGTAATATAAGGAAACACAGCAGCCAACTTGTGCACAGTAAGGCCCCACAAACGCAATCAGAGAAATGAATAGATAATCTGTTTATTATTGGTGTTTGTTGAGGGATAAATGTTGGCGAGGATACTGGGATAACACCCCTGTTCTTCTTTGAATAGTGCCATGGGATATTTTACATTCACCTGAGAGTGCAGACAGGCCCTCAGTTTAAAATCTCATCCAAAAGACAACTCTCTGGAATGGAGCAGTTTGGGAACAGTTAGTTTATAAGTGAAGTCTGTATAGAATAGTGGCAGAGTCTCATATTTTTATGTTATGCAGAACGATTAGATTTAATACAGTGATGTTCTATGATGACCTGACAAAAAGCATTTGCATGTTGAGACTGGTACTGAAAGTTTATCCTAAGCATGCAGTGCACCATCTAGAAACTCAGGCAAGAACAAAGAATCTCGCAATAAAAGCAAATGAGTGAACAAATCATAGGAAGCCGGGAATGAGACTTTCTGTCCTCTGGGCTAAGTGTCAATTTCCATCATTCTATATCTAATGTAGGGGAGCACCCACATGTGATGTTTAGGATCTGTTATTTTTATCCCACGTCACACATATACACATGCACACACAGCAAAACAAAATTATTAAATTACATTTTTAAATTGTCTTTTTATAATGTAATCACAATTTTTTGCCTACACATTAAAAAGGTGACCACTACCTTCAGGTACATATTGTTTTGCTTGTATTCCTCTTCACTGTCAGATGTCATACACAGAAGAAGATTCAGTATGAAACTTTTTCCTTTTCCTGTTAAACAAAATAATTGATTTAGAATGTTTAATGAAGCTGTTTACATATCTAACAGACAGTGTCATCTGTGCACTAACATATCTGACCATCCATCATGCCTTTGATGTTTACTACACTCACAACCAACAAGACATTCCAATAAGAAATGGATTAACTGCTGTTCTATTGTTACTCGTGGTAAGCAAATAGAATCACAAGAAACATAATTTCAGTACCGTGTGAGGGAATGAAAAAAAACTAACCAGATTATTACATAAAGAAATTTTGAAAGAACTTAGAGTGTGTCTAAGGCTAGAAAAGTGCCTAAAGCTGTGAGCCCAGTTCTGCAAACACACCCCATTGTCCCACCCCATCCTTTCCCCGACCTGTCCTCCCACAGCTAGCCCTCCCATCCCAGGAAGACCAAACGCCACAGTCCCTGACAACCTGCTCAAACACCACAGCAAACTCCAATAAAAACAGAAAATGCTGGGAATACTCAGCAGGTCAGGCAGCATCTGTAGAGAGAGAAACAGAGTTAACGTTTCAGGTCGATGACCCTTCATCAGAACTGGAAAAAGTTGGAGAGGTAACAGGTTTTTAAGCAAGTGTAGGAGCAGGGAAAGGGGGGAGGGGAGGAAAGAACAAAAGGGAAGGTCTGTGATAGGATGGAAGGCAGGAGAGATTAAGAGACAAAAGGGATGATGGGGCAAGGCAAAGGGAAATGGTAATGGGAGGCCCGAGGCTCAGGTAGGCCTCAGACCAGCGTCGACAGCGGGGGAGGAGGAGCCTTTCTTTCTTTCTCTCTCCCACAGAGCGGTCGGCAGCGGGGAAGGAGGGGCGGACCTGGTTGGAGCGGCAGAGGCCTGAGGTGAGTCATTAAAGGGAGGCCCGAGGCTCAGGTAGGCCTCAGACCAGCGTCGACAGCGGGGGAGGAGGAGCCTTTCTTTCTTTCTCTCTCCCACAGAGCGGTCGGCAGCGGGGAAGGAGGGGCGGACCTGGTTGGAGCGGCAGAGGCCTGAGGTGAGTCATTAAACTCACCTACGTGGCCTTTTTCCCCAGCGGGGAAAGAGCTTCGCGGGCTTTTTCAAAGGCAGGGGGCGGGGCCAATTCATTGGTACCCGTATATAGGTGGAGCGGTTGCTAAACCCGAGACACTACACTAGTAGTGACTCCCACCCTCCCACCTCCTCTAACCTTTAGGGGTAGAGGGAATTTAAAAGGTAGGTTCGATTTTATATTTTGTTTTCAGGGACTTAACTCCTGGACCTAAGATAAATAAGTTTAAATTTTAGTAATAAAGTAACATAAGGGTTAAGTCATGACAGGAAGTCTCGGACCCGTTTCATGCTCCTCCTGTGCCATGTGGGAAACCAGGGACACTTCCAGTGTCCCTGACAACTACGTGTGCGGGAAGTGTGTCCAGCTGCAGCTCCTGACAGCCCGCATGGCGGTGCTGGAGCTGCGGGTGGACTCACTCTGGAGCATGCACGATGCCGAGAACTCGGTGAATCGCTCATTTAGTGAGTTGTCCACACCGCAGGTAAAGGCTAGGACAGACAGTGAATGGGTGACCAAGAAGCAGGGCAATATCAGGAAGGTAGTGCAGGAGTCCCCTGTGGTCATCTCCCTCCAAAACAGGTATGCCGCTTTGGATACTGTTGGGGGAGATGGCCTACCAGGGGAAGGCACTAGCAGCCAGGTTCATGGCACCATGGCTGGCTCTGCTGCACAGCAGGGCGGGAAAAAGAGTGGTAGGGCTATAGTGATAGGGGACTCAATTGTAAGGGGAATAGACAGGAGTTTCTGTGGCCGCAACCGAGATTCCAGGATGGTATGTTGCCTCCCTGGTGCAAGGGTCAAGGATGTCTCGGAGCGGCTGCAGAACATTCTGAAGAGGGAGGGTGAACAGCCAGCTGTCGTGGTGCATGTAGGTACCAACGATAGAGGTAAAAAGCGGGAAGAGGTCCTACAAGCAGAATTTAGGGAGCTAGGAGCTAAATTAAAAAGTAGGACCTCTAAGGTAGTAATCTCTGGATTGCTACCAGGGCCACGTGCTAATCAGAATAGAGAGAACAGGATAGTGAGATTGAATACGTGGCTTGAGCAGTGGTGCAGGAGGGAGGGATTCAAATTCCTGAGGCATTGGAACCAGTTCTGGGGGAAGTGGGACCTGTACAAAAGGGACGGTCTGCACTTGAGCAGGACTGGAACCGATGTCCTCGGGGTAATATTTGCTAAAGCAGTTCGGGAGGATTTAAACTAATATGGCAGGGGAATGGGAACCTATGTAGCGAAACAGGGGGAAGTAATATGCAGTCAGAAACAAATGTTAGAAGGGTGAGAAACAATAGGGGAAGGCCGAGTAAACAAAGGCAAGAAACACAAAGGGCCATACTAAATCATAAGTCTAAAAGGACAAAGGATGTTAATAAAACAAGCCTAAAGGCTCTGTGTCTTAATGCAAGGAGTATCCGTAATAAGGTGGATGAATTGACTGTGCAAATAGATGTTAATGGATACGATGTGATTGGGATTACAGAGACGTGGCTCCAGAACAATCAAGGCTGGGAACTGAACATCCAGGGGTATTCAACATTCAGAAAGGATAGAATAAAAGGAAAAGGGGGTGGGGTAGCATTGCTGGTTAAAGAGGAGATTAATGCAATAGCTAGGAAGGACATCAGCTTGGAGGATGTGGAATCAATATGGGTTGAGCTGCAGAACACCAAAGGGCAGAAAACGTTAGTGGGAGTTGTGTACAGACCTCCAAACAGCAGTAGTGAGGTGGGGGAGGGTATGAAACAGGAAATCAGAGGTGCGTGCAAAAAAGGCACGGCAGTTATCATGGGTGACTTTAATATGCATATAGATTGGGCTACTCAAACTGGAAGCAATACGGTGGAGGAGGATTTCCTGGAGTGTTTAAGGGATGGTTTCCTAAACCAATATGTTGAGGAACCAACTCGAGGGGAGGCCATCCTGGACTGGGTGTTGTGTAATGAGGAGGGACTAATCAGCAATCTTGTGGTACGAGGCCCCCTGGGGAAGAGTGACCATAGTATGGTGGAGTTCTACATTAGGATGGAGAAGGAAACAGTTAAGTCAGAGACCATGGTCCAGAACTTAAATAAGGGCAACTTTGAGGGTATGAGGCGTGAATTGGCGAGGTTAAATTGGCAAGCGATATTTAAGGGGCTATCAGTGGAAGGGCAATGGCAGACATTTAGAGATCGCATGGATGAACTACAACAATTGTACATCCCAGTCTGGCGTAAAAATAAAAAAGGGAAGGTGGCTCAACCATGGCTAACAAGGGAAATCAGGGATAGTATTAAAACCAAGGAAGTTGCATACAAATTGGCCAGAAGTAGCAGCAAACCCGGGGACTGGGAGAACTTCAAAACTCAGCAGAGGAGGACGAAGGGTTTGATTAGGGCAGGGAAAATAAAATATGAAAGGAAGCTTGCAGAGAACATTAAAATGGACTGCAAAAGCTTCTATAAATATGTAAAAAGAAAGAGGTTAGTAAAAACAAACGTAGGTCCCCTGCAGTCGGAAACAGGGGAAGTCGTAATGGGGAACAAGGAAATGGCAGATCAATTGAACAAGTACTTTGGTTCGGTGTTTACTGTGGAGGACACACACAACCTGCCGGAAATAAAAGGGGTCAGAGGATCTGGTAAGAGGGAGGAGCTGAGGGAAATCCTTATTAGTCGGGAAAAGGTATTGGGGAAATTGATGGGACTGAAGGCTGAAAAATCCCCGGGGCCTGATGGTCTGCATCCCAGAGTACTTAAGGAGGTGGCCTTGGAAATAGTGGATGCATTGACGATCATTTTCCAACATTCCTTAGACTCTGGATCAGTTCCGATGGAGTGGAGGGCGGCCAATGTAACCCCTCTTTTTAAAAAAGGAGGGAGGGAGAAAGCAGGGAATTATAGACCGGTCAGCCTGACATCGGTCGTGGGTAAAATGATGGAAGCAATTATTAAAGATGTCATAACAGACCATTTGGAAAGTGGCGACATGATAGGTCCAAGTCAGCATGGATTTGTGAAAGGGAAATCATGCTTGACAAATCTTCTGGAATTTTTTGAGGATGTTTCCAATAGGGTGGACAGGGGGGAACCAGTAGATGTGGTGTATTTGGACTTTCAGACGGCCTTCGACAAGGTCCCACACAAGAGATTGGTGAGCAAAGTTAAAGCACATGGGATTGGGGGTAATGTGTTGACGTGGATTGAGAACTGGTTGGCACACAGGAAACAAAGAGTAGGAGTAAATGGGTACTTTTCAGAATGGCAGGCAGTGACCAGCGGGGTACCGCAGGGTTCGGTGCTGGGACCCCAGCTGTTTACATTATATATTAATGATTTGGACGAAGGGATTAAATGTAATATCTCCAAATTTGCGGATGACACTAAATTGGGAGGCAGTGTGAACAATGAGGAGGATGCTAGGAGGCTACAGAGTGACTTGGACAGGTTGGGTGAATGGGCAAATGTATGGCAGATGAAGTACAATGTGGATAAATGTGAGGTTATCCACTTTGGTGGTAAAAATAGAGAGGCGGACTATTACCTGAATGGTGGCAGATTAGGGAAAGGGGACGTGCAACGAGACCTGGGCGTCATGGTACATCAGTCACTGAAGGTGGGAATGCAAGTGCAGCAGGCAGTCAAGAAAGCAAACGGAATGATGGCCTTCATAGCAAGGGGATTTGAGTACAGGAGTAGGGAGGTGATGCTACAGTTGTACAGGGCCTTGGTGAGGCCACACCTGGAGTATTGTGCGCAGTTTTGGTCTCCTAACTTAAGGAAGGACATTCTTGCTATTGAGGGAGTGCAGCGAAGGTTCACTAGATTGATTCCTGGGATGGCCGGACTGACATATCAAGAAAGATTGGGTCAACTGAACTTGTATCCTCTGGAGTTCAGAAGAATGAGGGGGGATCTTATAGAGACATTTAAAATCCTGACTGGTTTAGACAAATTAGATGCGGGCAGAATGTTCCCAATGGTAGGGAAAACTAGAACCAGGGGTCACAGTCTAAGGATTAAGGGGAAGCCATTTAGGACTGAGCTGAGGAGGAACTTCTTCACCCAGAGAGTGGTGAATCTATGGAATTCTCTTCCACAGAAGGTTGTTGAGGCCAGTTCGCTAAATATATTCAAAAGGGAGTAAGATATAACACTCACAACTAAGGGGATCAAGGGGTATGGCGAGAAAGCAGGAATGGGGTACTGAGGTAGCATGTTCAGCCATGAACGCATTGAATGGCGGTGCAGGCTCGAAGGACCGAATGGTCTACTCCTGTACCTATTTTCTATGTTTCTATGTTTCTATGAAACAAAAGATGACTTTAGATGAAGTGTAAATGGCACTGGCAGAATGATCGACAGCTGCCATGTGAGAGAGAGAAAAAAAATGATCGGGGCAGAGGTTATGATCTGAAATTATTGAACTCGATGTTGAGTCCAGAAGGCTGTAAAGTGCCTAATCGAAAGATGAGGTGCTGTTCTTCGAGCTTACGTTGAGCTTCATTGGAACAGTGTAAGAGGCCCAGGATGGAGAGGTCAGAGTGGGAGTGGAGCGGAGAATTAAAGTGACAGGCGACCGGAAGCTCGGGGTCACCCAATCTGCCTTTGGTCTCCCCAATGTAGAGGAGACCGCATTGTGAGCAGTGAATACAGTATACTAAATTGCAAGAAGTACAAGTAAATCGCTGTTTCACCTGGAAGGAGTGTTTGGGGCCCTGGACAGTGGGAAGGGAGGAGGTAAAAGGGCAGGTGTTGCATCTCCTGCACTTGCACGTGAAGGTGCCGGGCGAAGGGGAAGGGGTGTTGGGGGTGATAGAGGAGTGGACCAGGGTGTCGCGGAGGGAGTGGTCCCTTCGGAATGCTGAAAGGGGAGGTGAGGGGAAGATGTGTTTGGTGGTGGGATCACGCTGGAGGCGGCGGAAATGGCGGAGGATGATTCGTTGAATGTGGAGGATGGTGGGGTGAAAGGTGAGGACAAGGGAACGCTATCGTGGTTCCGGGAGGGAGGGGAAGGGGTGAGAGCAGAAGTGCGGGAAATAGAACGGAAAACGGTCAAGGGCTGTGTCAACCACGGTAGAGGGGAATCCTCGGTTGAGGAAAAAGGAAGACATGTCGGAAGCACTCGTATGGAAGGTGGCATCGTCAGAGCAGATGCGGCGGAAATGGAGAAACTGGGAGAATGGAATAGTGTCCTTACAGCAAACTCCAAACTACCTTTATGCCGCCCTCGCCAATCGATCACAGTGCCTGGCCGAGTCTCCAACTGCCAAAAAGAGTCCTTGTGTCTGCTAATACATAGTGCTATCTTAATTTCACCCAACCGTCTATATGCTGAGTAACATTCATTTGTGACTTTCTGACTGCCGTGTGATCTTTTGGGCAAAATCTTCTTTGACCCCACATCACCAACCATGTCTTGCACACAGCAGGAGGCTTATCAGAAAATCACAGATGCACTGTTGATGTCTCGGGGAATGTAACCTTATATATATCATGGTTAACCTAGATTGGTAAAATGTGAATGTGATGGAATGCTACATGTATTTTTATGTTGACCAGATGTGTAAACTTTGCAAATAATATTAATTTCCCTGTCATCTTCGTGGATAGCACATTTAACAAGGTGGTCACACCGCAGGTAAAGAGTGCACAGGCAGACAGGGAATGGGTGACCACCAGACAGAGTAAAAGAACTAGGAAGGTAGAGCAGAAGTCCCCTGGGTCCATCTCCCTCTCCGACAGATTTTCCGTTTTGGATACTGATGGGGGAGAGGGGTTCTCAGGGGAATGCAGCAAGAGCCAAGTCCGTGGCACTACGACTGGCTCAGCTGCACAGGAGGGGAGGAAAAAGAGTGGGAGAGCAATAGTGATAGGGGATTCTATCGTAAGGGGAACAGATAGGCATTTCTGTGGCCGCAGACGTGACTCCAGGATGGTATGTTGCCTCCCTGGTGCCAGGGTCAAGGATGTCACTGAACGGCTGCAGGGCATTCTGAAGGGGCAGGGCGAACAGTCAGAGGTCGTGGTTCACATTGGTACCAACGACATGGGTAGAAAGAGGGATGAGGTCCTGCAACAAGAATTTAGGGAGCTAGGTAGCAGATTAAAAAGCAGGACCTCAAAGGTTGTAATCTCTGGATTACTCCCGGTGCCACGTGCAAGTGAGTATAGGAATAGGAGGATACAGCAGATGAATGCGTGGCTAAAGAGTTGCTGCAGGAGGGAGGGCTTTAGTTTCCTGGATCACTGGGACTGCTTCTGGGGAAGGTGGGACCTGTACAAGTCGGACGGGTTGCACCTGAATTGGAACGGGACCAACATCCTTGCGGGGAGGTTTGCTAGTACTGTTGGGGGGGGTTTAAATTAACTTGGCAGGGGGATGGGATACGGAGTGGAGCTATAGTAGGGGGTGACGCACAGCCAAATATAGAGGAAAAAACAAGTCAGCCTGGAAGGCAGAGCAAATATGTAACGGCACAAAGGAGTATGGCAAGGGTGGATGGCATTTATTTTAATGCAAGGAGTCTTGCGAGTAAGGCAGATGAATTGAAGGTGTTGATCAACACATGGGAGTATGATATTGTTGCTATCACAGAGACATGGTTGAGGGAGGGGCAGGACTGGCAGCTCAATATTCCGGGGTATAGAATCTTCAGGCGAGACAGAGGGGGGTGTAAAAGAGGAGGGGGTGTCGCAATATTAATCAAGGAGTCAATTACTGCTGTAAGGAGGGATGATATCTTAGCAGGTTCCTCTAATGAGGCCATATGGGTAGAACTTAAAAACAAAAAGGGGGCAAGCACTTTGCTGGGAGTGTACTATAGGCCCCCAAACAGTCAGGGGGAGATAGAGGAATAGATATGTAGGCAAATCTCAGAGAAGTGTAGAAATAATAGGGTAATAATAGTAGGGGATTTCAACTTCCCCAATATTAACTGGGATAGTCAGAGAGTGAAAGGCTTAGAGGGTGCAGAATTCTTAAAGTGCATCCAGGAGAGCTTTTTGAGCCAGCATGTAGAAAGTCCTACAAGAGAGGGGACGGTACTGGACCTAATTCTAGGGAATGTAGCTGGGCAAGTGGTAGAAGTGTTAGTAGGAGCGCATTTGGGTGATAGTGACCATATATCGGTGAGATTTAAGGTAGTCATGGAAAAGGACAAAGATGGACCGGAGATAAAGGTTCTAAATTGGGGGAAGGCCGATTTTAATATGATAAGGCAGGATCTGGCCAAAGTGGACTGGGATCAGCTACTTGTAGGAAAATCCACATCAGAGCAGTGGCAGTCTTTCAGAAAGGAAATAGAGAGAGTACAACGGCAACATGTTTCCGTAAAGGTCAAGGGTGGGACCAACAAGCCCAGGGAACCCTGGATGTCAAGGGATATACGAGAATGGATTAGGAAAAAAAGGGAGGCTTTTGGCAGATACAAAGGACTAAAAACAGTGGAAGCCCTAGAGGAGTATAGAAAGTGCAGGGGAGTACTTAAAAAAGAAATTAGGAGAGCGAAGAGGGGGCATGAAATAACAAAGGAAAATAAAGGAAAATCCCAAGGTGTTTTATAAGTATATTAAGGGCAAGAGGATAACCAGGGAAAGAGTAGGGCCCATTAGGGACCAAAGTGGCAATCTGTGTGTAGAGCCAAAAGATGTAGGTGGGGTTTTAAATGAATATTTTGCATCTGTGTTCACTATGGAGAAGGACGATGTAGGCATAGAAATCAGGCAGGGGGATTGTGATATATATGAACAAATTAATATTGAGAGGGAGGAGGTACTGGCGGTTTTAGAAAGCTTAAAAGTGGATAAATCCCCAGGCCCAGACGAGATGTATCCCAGGCTGCTGTGTGAGGCAAGGGAGGAGATTGCAGGGGCTCTGACACAAATTTTCAGAACCTCTCTGGCCACAGGGGAGGTGCCAGAAGACTGGAGAACAGCTAACGTAGTACCATTATTCAAGAAGGGTCGTAGGGATAAACCAGGGAATTACAGGCCAATGAGCCTAACATCAGTGGTAGGGAAATTATTGGAAAAAATTCTGAGGGACAGAATTAGTCTCCACTTGGGAGGCAAGGATTAATCAAGGATAGTCAGCATGGCTTTGTCAGGGGGAGATCATGTCTGACCAATTTGATTTAAATTTTCGAGGGGGTGACTAGCTGTGTGGATGAGGGTAGTGCAGTTGATGTGGTCTGCATGGACTTCAGTAAGGCTTTTGACAAAGTCTCGCATGGGAGACTGGTCAAGAAGGTAAAAGCCCATGAGATCCAGGGCAACTTGGCACATTGGATCCAAAATTGGCTTAGTGGCAGGAGGCAGAGGGTGGTGGTCGAAGGTTGTTTTTGTGACTGGAAGCCTGTGTCCAGTGGTGTACCGCAGGGATCGGTGTTGGGTCCTTTGCTGTTTGTAGTGTACATTGATGATTTAGATATGAATGTAGGAGGTATGATCAGTAAGTTTGCAGATGACACGAAAATTGGTGGGGTGGTAAATAGCGAGGAGGGAAGCCTCAGGCTACAGGACGATATAGACGGGTTGGTCAGATGGGCAGAACAGTGGCAAATGGAATTTAACCCTGAAAAGTGTGAGGTGATGCATTTTGGGAGGACTAACAAGGCAAGAGAATACACAATGAATGGTAGGACCCTAGGAAGGACAGAGGATCAGAGGGACCTTGGTGTGCATGTACATAGATCCCTGAAGGCAGCAGGACAGGTAGATAAGGTGGTTAAAAAGGCATATGGGATACTTGCCTTTATTAGACGAGGCATAGAATATAAGAGCAGGGAGGTTATGATGGAGCTGTACAAAACGCTAGTTAGGCCACAGCTGGAATACTGTGTGCAGTTCTGGTCGCCACACTATAGGAAGGATGTGATTGCATTGGAGAGGGTGCAGAGGAGATTCACCAGGATGTTACCTGGGATGCAGCGCTTCAGCTATGAAGAGAGACTGGACAGGCTGGGGTTGTTTTCCTTAGAGCAGAGAAGGCTGAGGGGGGACCTGATTGAGGTGTACAAAATTATGAGGGGCATAGATTGGTAGATAGAAAGGAACTTTTCCCCTTAGTAGAGGGGTCAATAACCAGGTGGCATAGTTTCAAGGTAAGGGGCAGGAGGTTTAGAGGGGATTTGAGGAAAATCTTTTTCACCCAGAGGGTGGTTGGAATCTGGAACTCACTGCCTGAAAGGGTGGTAGAGGCAGGAACCCTCACAACATTCAAGCATCATTTAGATGAGCACTTGAAACGCCATAGCATACAAGGCTACGGACCAAGTGCTGGAAAATGGGATTAAAATAGACAGGGCTTGATGGCCGGCGCGGACACGATGGGCCGAAGGGCCTCTTTCTGTGCTGTATAACTCTATGACTGACTCTATGAGAAGTTTTTGGGACATTTCTCTTTTCCATAAAAATATTTATACATCCAACTCCATTTGGAGATTAAATAAATTAAAGAGAATGGAAGGAAAGAAAGAAAGAAAGGAACAACTTGCATTTATTCAGCACCTTTCATAACCTCAACAAGTTCCAAAGCGCTTTTCAGCCAATGAAGTATTTTTGAATTGTATGTACAAGTTCCTTATTTTCTCAATTTCAAGTTTGTTTTGTAACAATCCTTGCTTTATTTTAAGATTTATTTTGCCAAATAATTTCAAAATTTTAGATTTTGCACTACATGCATATTCCTTTATCACAAAATACTGGTTGTTTCAGGTGTAAAAGATAATGACAACATTTGACTTGAATTTTATTTACCATTTTGTGACAGCATGGAAATCTTAGTACGTTTTTCTTCAAATTCCTTAATAAGGCAGTTGATGTCTCCTATAGTATCTCTGATGCCAAGCCAATCCACTGTTTCGCTTGATAGGACTTTCACTTTATCTTTAAGTTCGTTACATACAGTTTTCAGAATGTGCCGTGCAAAATCCACCTCTACAAAAAAAAGTGAACATAGATTTGAACGGATCCAATTTTATTCCATGTCCTCCTAAACTCACACATAATATTTAAAGTTAATGATCACCACAATCTGCAAAAGATTTAAGCAATTAAGAGCTGATTTTGTAGTCCAGTCGAGGTATGGGCTTGCAATGCATCCCTAGCTGTTATCACAAAGCTAGCCAACTGCACAGTGGTGGGGCAATGAACATCTAATCCCTCTTTCAAGCCTGATGAATTGTATGACACAGCTCAACATTACTGCACAATATAGACAAAGCTCAATATTGCTGATACTTCCTGGCCAGGTTCAGACCTTACACTGTTCAGGTGTGGCTTCCCACCAGGAGAATGGGAGCAGGGCTCAGTCCTTACAAAAGGGCGCGTGCGCCAGGACTTCCATCGGGCTTTTCTGATTACCCACCATAGCTTTGGCGGAAGATCATCGGAAATTCTGGAGAAACCGCATATATGGCTGTTTCTCCAGGGTTTTCATCAATTTTCCGAAGTTACAACAGGAGATTGGGAGAACTCAGTGGAAATTCTACCTCTTGTATTTAAATGCAGCAAAGTGTGAGGTAGTGAGATTTGCATGTAAGAATGGCAGAGTGTCATATTTCAAGATTTTTGAACATCTTCCGCAAACAGGATTTGGAAAAAAAGACTTGTATTTAAGGGTGCATTTTAAAGCAAAATGTATCCACGTGTTTAAAAAAGGCACTGAGATGAAAGTTGGTTAAAATGCTAATGAGCTAGGTTTTGAAATTGTTTCCCCAAAGACTGCAAAGAATAAGCAATTAGTTAATCTGACACACTCACTCAGCTGAACTTTTACCTGTGAGTGGGTTCAGGTGCCGGGGGGGAGGGGGGCCGTGTGTAGCGGGTCGCCATCACAAACGGTCCATCGGCGCGCTCGCCACTGTGTGTTTAACTACATCACTTGGCTGAGTCATGCAGGTTTCCCAGCCAAATAAATGGAGCGGGTCTGATGACGTCACGGATGACGCGACTTCAGCTCACCTATTTAAAGGGGCAGTGGACAGATGAGAGTTGAAGGTTGTTGGAGATGGTCCAGAGGTGGTTGTAAGAGGTGCCTGTCAATGTTACAGCCAATAGTTTAACTTTGACTGTGAGGGTTCAATCATTTATAGCCAATGATGCAGTCTCAGTGCCAGAAGGCTGTGCCCAGGTTTTCTGATTCCTCCCTGGACATTCTGCTCCAGGGAGTGAGAGCAAGGAAGGAGGTCCTCTTCCCTGCTGACAGCAGGAAGAGGCCAGCCAGTGAAACCAAGAGGGCATGGCTGACGATTGCCCAAGAAGTGAGCAGTAGGGGTGTTGTGAGCCGCTCCTGGATTCAATGCAGGATGAGATTTAATGACCTTGTGAGGTCAGAAAAGGTGAGTACAATGCCACATTCAACTACATCCTGATGTGCGTGTCACCCCAAGCCCATCACTCTGCTATCCCAAGCCTACTCCTGCACGTCAATCCTCACACCGACCTACCCTGCAGGTGCACCCATCCCTCACTGTCTATGCACCTACTCACATCCCCATCTGACCATCCACCACTGACACTCACCCTCATTCTAATGCAACCATTGAAAGTAACGCCACAGAAGGAGGTCATTTGGCAATGTCATGCCACTCCCTTATAGTCACCCTCTACAGATGTAGCCTATTCATCCCCTACACTCATTCCATCACTCTCACTCAAAGTTATCTTCTTTCCCTCCTTGCAGGAGAAGGGAGCACAGAACAACAGGGAGAGGCAGAGAATCGGAGGTGGCCCTCCAATTTACAGCGCATTGACGCCAACAGAGGATGAGGCGCTGGAATTAATTGTAGTGGCAGAGCTGCTGGCGGTGGGAGATGGAGAGAGGGGGACCTCCCAGCAACCTGGTGACAGAATTAAATCTCATACAGCCACATGGCATACAACAGTCACTCATGGTGATTGATGACAGCAGCCAGTGAAATATCATGATGTGCATAATGGTAATGTTAAACATTCTTATCATAAGAGTTCTAATTCATGTCTTTATTCTCCCACAGGTTCATCAAGTGCCCACAGCCGGAGGAGCAAGACGACTCCTCAGAGAAAGCTGCACCGTCACCAGACCCATGCGCACCCAGCACCAGCGCAGATACGCGCACGTTGGTGGGTCCTGCGAGACATATAGGGGGGAATTTTCCCAGCCCTGGGGAGGCGGATATGGAGGCGGGACTGCCGGGAAAATGGCAGAAACTGGGAGCGGGTACCGAACCCGCTTCCAACCCGCCTCAGTGCCATCTTCCCGGGAGGCGGGTCCCCGAGTCGCGCAGGGACCCGTCTCCTCGAGGCGGGAAGGGGATTAGAGCCAATTAACTGCCTGTTAACAGGTAGTTAACAGGCAGTTTTGAGGCTTTTCTCCATTTTACACCTGCAATTGCGGGCTTCCCAACGGCTGCGAACCTCGCCAGGGTCAGCGAGGCGAGCAGTGGGTCTGCGGGGGTGAGAGGGGTCGAAATGTCAGCTGTAGAAGTGAGTGATGGGTGCAAGTGTGGACAGGTAAGTATGAGAGCTGAGTGTAAAGTGTTGGAAAAAGTTTCCTTACTTTTGCTTCTTTCTGCAGGCTTCAACCTTTGTGGATCCGGAGGTGCCTCATCTCAACGGCAGAGATGACAGAATGGCTGCTGCATTCACAGATGCAGCAGCCATCTGCTTTCTGCTGAGGAGAGAGGTCTTGGTGTGCCTGTGTGCAAGGGCTCACCTTAGAACAGAGATTGTCAGTGTTTGACAGCTTCTCAAAGCTGCCAAACACTGAAAATTCATCTGTCAAAGAATATTCGACAGATGAAGCATCATTTGCTGACGTCATCTGTCACTGGCTTTCCCTTAATAGGGCGAGCTTAACAAGGCCAATCAAGGGAAAATAGCATGGGTTGGTCAAACGTCACTGGGGGCAGGACTGAAACCCGGAAATCAGAAGTCCCGCCTACAGCACGTCCCCATTGAGAAAATCCAGCGCATAGTGTTGTCATCTGGTGTCTCACAACTCACAAGTGAGCAAGAGCAGATGGTGGAGACAGGGACAGCAGTGCAGTGTGCTCGCCGGAGGGTGCAGGACCCTCCCAGCTCTGCTCAGCCAGATGCAGATGCTGAACCTCGGGGGCCGTCGATAAAGTGGTTGATCTTGGAGTAGCAGCAACAAATGCGCGAGGCTCTGGCAGCTTTTCCAGCCGCGATGTGCACAATTGTAGAGAGAATGGAGGAGTCCATCTCCAACATGAGTAGCACCATCTCGCAGGCGATGGCGACGATGTGCTCCTCCATGGAAAGGATGGTCACCTGCAGGGAGCAGCTAATGCAACAGTCAAAGGAGAACATGCTTGCTGTGAACAACAGCTTGCACACACTTATTGAACTCATCTCTAGGAGGGATACCAACCTAGACTTGGGCGTTCATTGCCCCACTGACGTGCAGCAAGGTGCTCTCCAGCTCCTTGCTAGCAGGGAAGTGCGGGTAGCCCATGAGAGGGATGATGGTGAAAGGATATGGAAGTGGGGGGCTCTGCTCAAAGTGCTCCCACTTCTCCCCCGTTGCCTCCCCCTCAGTCAGACCCCACATGCTGCCTCAGATCCCGATGGCCAAGTCTGTCCCTGCACAGTTGCAGGAGGAGCAGTCTTTGGTGGGGCCCTCACAGGCTCCAAAACCCAGAGGACGTCCACCAAAGGTGTCTAAGCAGTCAGAGCAGGGAAGTGAGCAGCCTGCCTCTACCTCTGCTGAAGCCACAGGGGGTGCACCTCGTAGAAGCACTCGGAAAAGAAAAATGACACAATCGTAGATGCACAAGGGTATGCACATGAGTGTTTGTCAACATGCTAGTGTTAAATTTCAGTTCTATTTATGACGCACATAAATTTCTTTCTTTGCACCACTTTCCCGTTTTCTCCATTTTTGCCTGTTACCTGGGGAGTGGCCTTGTCAGTTGGAGTGAAAAGTGAAACATTACTTAACCTTGAGCAATGGGTGTGTGTGTGACAGGAATGGTTCGGTCATTTTGGGACTGCTTTGTGGTGATGGTGGGGGGAAGTTGGTACAGCATCTGGGAGCCAGATGGGTGCATTGGTGCAACTTATATTAAATCGGGCCATTATGAGGCCATCACGGGCCTCCCGGGCAGCAATATGCGCCACATCTGGTGTCATGTCCATCTCAGGTTCCTCCTCCTCCTCCTCATCCTTCTCCTCATGTTCCACCTGTTCCTTCTCCGAAGAGGCTGTGCGCTCTGCGCCTTGCTCCTCCTGCAGCTCCAATGCTCGCTGCTGCACTATGTTGTGCAGCGCGCAGCATATAACGATCATTCTGGAGACCCTGGCTAGTGTGTACTAAAGGACTCCTCCAGATCCGTCAAGGCATCTGACGCGCATCTTCAGCATCCCAATTGCTTGCTCTATGACACATCAGGTTTGATGTAGCTTTGATTGTAGCGCTCCTCAGCCTCATTACTTGGCCTCTTCAGGGGTGTCACCAGCCACATCTTCAGTAGATAGCCCTTGTCTCCAAGCAGCCAGCCGGTAAGTCTGTTCAGAGGTGAGAAGAGCTGAGGGAGGATGGACTGGTGCAGGAAGAAAGAAACATGACAGTTACCTGGGAATCTGGAACACACAAGTATGATGATCTTTTTGTGGTTGCAGACGAGCTGCACATTGAGGGAGTGGAAGCCCTTGCAGTTCACAAACACTCCTGAATGATCTGGGTGTGCCTTGATGGCCACATGTGTGCAGTCAATGACGCCCTGCACCTGTGGGAAACCAGCCAGAGCTGAAAAGACGAGCGCCCACTCAGTCTCACTGTCTTCATCAGTGGCAAAGTGTACATAAGTGACTGACTTGTGAAACATGGCATCGATCACCTGGGTGATGCATTTGTGGGCGGCCAACTGCGAAATCCAGCAAATGTCTGCTGCAGAGCCCTGGAAAGAGCCTGAAGCGAAGAAGTTGAGGGCGGTGGTAACTTTGATAGCCACTGGTAAGGATTGTCCACCAGGTCCTCTGGGCAGTAGGTCTTCTTCCAGCAAGCTACAAATGTCTGCCATGACTTGGCGCGATAGCCTGAGCTTCCTGAAGTACTGCTGTTCATTCATGTTCAGGAAGCTGATCCTCTGCCTGTATACCCTGTGTTGGGAATATCGTCTCTGGCGAGGTGCACCCCTGTGCTGATCCTCTCTCTTCTGTGGAGCATCAGGTTGGTGAGGAGAAGGCTGCTGCTGCTGCTGTTGTTGTTGTTGGTGCTGGGGCTCATCTTGGTCCAAATCTGAGGTCCAAGATGAAACAGCATAAGCGGCACCCATGCTGATCTGATAGATACCAGGTAAAGTGGAGATCAGAGGCATAATCCTCCAATGTAGTGAGAGTGACTTGCAATGAGTGGCTTCCGAGGTTGCAGAAATGACCTGCAAACTCCTGAAACCAAAAGCTCTGCACAAAGTGGTGTCAGAAAGAGCCTTTCCCTGAGGCAAGGAAGCAGGTGTAAGGTGCAAATATTATGTGCTTTTTCCAGCTGTCACTTAATGAACTACCACTGAGCTCTTGCCTTGCCTTCACAGGCGAGCTTCAGGAAGTCCATGAATCCCGTGCACAAGCAGTAAAAGATGAAACCTCGGCATCTCCACATCATGACATTAAAATTCTTTTAAGGGTCTCTCAACAAGCTGTTAAATACTTCAATGAGGTCGCCCGCCTCTCCCGAGCAGGTTCATGGTGCGCTGGGAAACACGCCCGAGTTAAATGTGGAAGTCGGAGGGATGAAGGTGGGTACCCAAAGTGCTGTCAATTTCAGCGCTTTTAACTGCCGACTGCTCCCAAACCCGCACTCTCTGCAATGTGAAAATTCCAGCCACTGTGTCGGGATGTCCGTGGTGCCGGGCACTCAACAGGATGGTGTCGGTTATAAGCCCTCCCCTCAGGTTATGAACATGGAGATAAAACACAGAGACAGATACACACAGTCCGTCCAGTTTTTAGACAGACAGCTGGGAGGGCAAACTTTCACCATACTCAGAAGATGCTACAGAGAGCAAAATAAAGATTGGGGCTCTTACATGGGGAAAAGGTAAATCTGAAATAAATATGAACAAACTTTAAAAAAATATAATTTTTGTTTAAGTTTCATAAAAATTGTAATTTTTATTGTAATGGGGAAATTTGACACGCCACAAAATTAAAATTAGTTTTACAGGGCCATAATGTTTGTTTAACAGTCAATATGCTGTTAAAACCCCAGTTACACCTAATCCAACAAGGCTGAACTTTTAATGGGGTATTTAACAGCGGTATTACTGCGGAAAAGCCCAAGTTTTTGTCAGTTTCACTGAGTTCACTGATTACACTAATTGCCGGCTATGGGAGAGGGGGAGGTGGCCACAGTGCAGTCAGTGTCGGAGCAGTGAATGACTGACCGCAACTTCAGGATTTCTGCGTTTAGATGTGCATGCACTAAATCCTGAAGTTGCTGTCAGTTTCAAAGGGGTATTCACAGTGCACTTATAGTCTTCAGTGGAAATTTTATTTCAATATTTACTGAAACGCTTACGCTGGTAAAAGGCCCTACGCCTGCTACCAGGCATAAGAGATTCATGGGCATTCGCTGGGCAGTAGTTGGGCAAATAGCCCAACTCACCGCCAGCGAATGTCCATTTCCTATGCATGCGGATGATCTGTCAAGCTGAAACTTGACAGATCGTAAGTTCTGGGTTTTCGCGCATGTGGAAACCCAGAAATTGCGGGGCGCCACAGAGTACATAAGAACATAAGAAATAGGTGCAGGAGTAGGCCATTTGGCCCTTCGAGCCTGATCCGACATTCAATAGGATAAGCTGATCTTCTACCTTATCTCCACTTTCCTGAACTATCCCCATATCCCTTGATTCCCTTAATATTCAAAAATCTATCGATCTTTGTCTTGAATATACTCAACGACTGAGCCTCCACAGCGCTCTGGGGCAGAGAATTCCAAAGATTCACCACCCTCTGAGTGAAGAAATTTATGCTCATCTTAGTCCTAGAAGGAAGGAAGAGAAAGAGAAAGAGAAAGAGAGAGAGGAAGAGAAAGAGAGGAAGAGGAAGAGAAGGAGAAAGAGAAAGAGAAAGAGAGAGGAAGAGAAAGAGAGAGAGGAAGAGAAAGAGAAAGAGAAAGAGAAAGAGAGAGAGGAAGAGAAAGAGAAAGAGAGAGAGGAAGAGAAAGAGAAAGAGAAAGAGAAAGAGAGAGAGGAAGAGAAAGAGAGAGAGGAAGAGAAAGAGAGAGAGGAAGAGAGGAAGAGAAAGAGAAAGAGAGAGAGAATGAGAGAGAGGAAGAGAAAGAGAAAGAGAAAGAGAAAGAGAAAGAGAAAGAGAAAGAGAAAGAGAAAGAGAAAGAGAAAGAGAAAGAGAAAGAGAGTGAGGAAGAGAAAGAGAAAGAGAAAGAGAGTGAGAAAGAGAAAGAGAAAGAGAGAAAGAGAAAGAGAGGAAGAGAAAGAGAGGAAGCGAAAGAGAGAGAGGAACAGAAAGAGAGAGAGGAAGAGAAAGAGAGAGAGGAAGAGAGGAAGAGAAAGAGAAAGAGAAAGAGAAAGAGAGAGAGAGAGAGGAAGAGAAAGAGAGAGAGGAAGAGAAAGAGAGAGAGGAAGAGAAAGAGAGAGAGGAAGAGAAAGAGAGAGAGGAAGAGAAAGAGAGAGAGGAAGAGAAAGAGAGAGAGGAAGAGAAAGAGAAAAAGAGAGGAAGAGAAATAGAAAGAGAAAGAGAAAGAGAAAGAGAAAGAGAGAGAGAAAGAGAAAGAGAAAGAGAGA
>JASTWF010001049.1:0-57500 GCA_030390025.1 Squalus acanthias | reverse complement strand
ACATCTGTGGAGAGAGAAAGAGTTAACGTTTCAGGTCGATGACCTTTCGTCAGAACTCGAGCCTTGACATTTCTCTTGCTGCTTTTAAATTTACTCTTTCCTGAATCCCCCCCCCCCCCCCGTTCATTACACGGTCATAGCCCCATAAAATCCGGGCCAATGCTAAGCCCCCTCCTGTGAATATAAACGAGTTACCTGAGACCAGCGGCTCCAGTGGGGCTCCAGCATTCGCAGGGTCTTTAATTCTCTCGATCCAGAATTCACCAGAGGGTATCAGTTCCTGCAGCCTGATCTTGAGTTCTTGGAGGAATAGATTGAACTTGTCCTCGCTCAGTGGGTTTCTTTCCTCAAACTCAATTACGATGCTCCCTGGTTTTATTATACTCAAGAACAGACCAAAAGGTTCAGCCACATTTTTGAGGACGCCGGATAAAGCCATTGCGTGCAATTCCCTCAGAACAAGAACACTCGCTCCTGCAATAGCGATCGGGCGGATAATCCCGCCAACAGTCCGAGCGAAGTTATCGGTGATTCTGATAGGTATGATCACATTTCCGACATTAATTATAAAGTGAGAATGTGCGTGCTCGCCGAGCTCTGCTCCTGTGGCAGGTGGTGAATCTGAATCTGAACCTGAACCCGCCATCGCCATCTTCACCCAATACAATCGGGCAGAGATCAAGGATTGGCGATTTACTGTCTGAACGCAACAAACTTCGTTCTTCGTTCCAACCCAGGAATCGTCTTACTTCCTGCTTCATCACTGCTTGCAGGAACTGGTTTTGGCGTCAAATCCTGATGACTCAGAAAATATGTTCCTTGTTAACATCACCAAATAGACAGCACCAGAGCCATGGATTTTTTTGTCACAACTTTATTCACGAAAAAGCAAAATATAAACATGTACAATCCCCTCAAAAACCTTTCTGTACAACAACAACTTGCATTTATATACTGCCTTAATGTAGTTATCAAACAAAATTTGACACCAGCCGCATAAGGAGATATGGGCCCAGATTTTGCGGTCAGCAGCAAATGAATGGCACTAGCCACTCATTACTTACACTTGCCCACAGACCTTCTATGGGATTTGGCACTGCAACTTGTGGTGATTGGAAAATAATACAGCGCAGCGCCCTCTACTGGGGATCTGGGACCTGTGTGAACAATGGTGTGTCTCTTAAACCAATCAGATTGAAGAATCCTTACTAATTTACTCCTTAATAACGGTGAACACTGCTCACTGTTATTCATACAGCAAACTCCGGGCCATTTGGTTCTTTGAAAACATTAAGGCCGGGAGGATGTTGCGTAGGATTCAGCCTCTGTATGCAAAAATAAAGAAAACGGCGGAAGAGCCATTGATAGTGACCATTCCTCACTTCGCTTTTGCGGCTGCTGCACCAAGTTTAGTTCCTCCCTCAGCATGTATTCCTGGACCATGAAATGTGCCAGTCTGCAACACTTGGTCTCAGATAGCTCCATGCTCTGGAAAATCAGCAAGCTTTGGGCAGACCCGGGAGAGTTCAAAAGCAGTGGGAGCAGAGCGAGAGCGCCAAAACCCAGGAGCGTTCAAAAGCAGTGGGAGCAGAGTGAGAGCGCCACAACCCAGGAGAGTTCAAAAGCAGCGGGAGCAGAGCGAGAGCGCCACAACCCGGGAGAGTTCAAAAGCAGCGGGAGCAGAGCGAGAGCGCCAAAACCCAGGAGAGTTCAAAAGCAGCGGGAGCAGAGCGAGAGCGCCACAACCCAGGAGAGTTCAAAAGCAGCGGGAGCAGAGCGGGAGCAGAGCGAGAGCGCCACAACCCAGGAGAGTTCAAAAGCAGCGGGAGCAGAGCGAGAGCGCCAAAACCCAGGAGAGTTCAAAAGCAGCGGGAGCAGAGGAGAGCGCCACAACCCAGGAGAGTTCAAAAGCAGCGGGAGCAGAGCGGGAGCAGAGCGAGAGCGCCACAACCCAGGAGAGTTCAAAAGCAGCGGGAGCAGAGTGAGAGCGCCACAACCCGGGAGAGTTCAAAAGCAGCGGGAGCAGAGCGAGAACGCCAAAACCCGGGAGAGTTCAAAAGCAGCGGGAGCAGAGCGAGAGCAGAGCGGGAGCAGAGCGAGAGCGCCACAACCCAGGAGAGTTCAAAAGCAGCGGGAGCAGAGCGAGAACGCCAAAACCCGGGAGAGTTCAAAAGCAGCGGGAGCAGAGCGAGAGCGCCAAAACCCGGGAGAGTTCAAAAGCAGCGGGAGCAGAGCGAGAGCGCCAAAATCCGGGAGAGTTCAAGAGCAGCGGGAGCAGAGCGAGAACGCCAAAACCCGGGAGAGTTCAAAAGCAGCGGGAGCAGAGCGAGAGCGCCAAAACCCGGGAGAGTTCAAAAGCAGCGGGAGCAGAGCGAGAGCGCCAAAACCCGGGAGAGTTCAAAAGCAGCGGGAGCAGAGCGAGAGCGCCAAAACCCGGGAGAGTTCAAAAGCAGCGAGAGCAGAGCGAGAACGCCAAAACCCGGGAGAGTTCAAAAGCAGCGGGAGCAGAGCGAGAGCGCCAAAACCCGGGAGCGTTCAAAAGCAGCGAGAGCAGAGCGAGAACGCCAAAACCCGGGAGAGTTCAAAAGCAGCGGGAGCAGAGCGAGAGCGCCAAAACCCGGGAGCGTTCAAAAGCAGTGGGAGCAGAGCGAGAGCGCCAAAACCCGGGAGAGTTCAAAAGCAGCGGGAGCAGAGCGAGAACGCCAAAACCCGGGAGAGTTCAAAAGCAGCGGGAGCAGAGCGAGAGCGCCAAAACCTGGGAGCGTTCAAAAGCAGCGAGAGCAGAGCGAGAACGCCAAAACCCGGGAGAGTTCAAAAGCAGCGGGAGCAGAGCGAGAGCGCCAAAACCCGGGAGCGTTCAAAAGCAGTGGGAGCAGAGCGAGAGCGCCAAAACCCGGGAGCGTTCAAAAGCAGTGGGAGACGCTGAGATACAACTGACTGGTGAGTGTAAAGAAGTAAAAAGTAATCGAAGTGTGACGTCACCAGAAAGTAGGTAAGTGATTGGTTGGTGCATATTTCTCTATTTCTCGCTTTTTTTCCAAACTTGAGCGTCTAAATTTAAGTGCCTTGGTGTAGATTAAAAGATATAAGTGTTCCAAATTTTAAAACCAATTAATTAATTGAGATGGGAGACCAGGCAATGTGTTGTTGTTGTTGCATGTGGGAGCTGGTGGACACCATTGAGGTCCAGGGCGACCACATCTGCAGCAAATGTTGGCTGCTCGAGGAACTTCGGCTCAGAGTTGATGAGCTGGAGTCCGAGCTTCAGACACTGCGACACATTAGGGAGGGGGAGCGTTACCTGGACACTATGTTCCAGGAGGCAGTCACACCCACGAGAATAATTACTTCCAATTTGGCCCCTGGTCAGGGACAGGAGGGTGTGACTACAAGCGAGGCAGGTATTGGGATCCAGGAGGTATTGGTGGAGGAGCCTCGGCCTTGTCCAACAGGTACGAGATTCTTGCTCCCTGTGTGGATGAGGCCAGGGACTGCAGGGAGGATGAGCAAACTGACCACAGCACCGTGGTACAGGGAGCCATTCAAGTGGGGGGAGCAAAAAGAAATGTTGTAGTGATTGGGGACAGTATAGTGAGGGGGATAGATACTGTTCTCTGCAGCCGAGAGCGTGAGTCCCAAAGGCTGTGTTGCCTGCCCAGTGTCAGGGTTAAGGACATCTCCTCTGGGCTGGAGAGAAACTTGGAGTGGGAGGGGGAAGATCCAGTTGTCATGGTCCACGTAGGTACCAATGACATAGGTAGGACAAAGAAAGAGGTTCTGCTGAGAGAGTATGAGCAGCTAGGGGCTAAATTAAAAAGTAGAACCACAAAGGTAATAATCTCTGGGTTACTACCTGAGCCACGAGCGAATTTGCATAGGGTAAATAAGATCAGATTAATGAACGAGTGCCTCAAAGACTGGTGTGGGAGAAATGGGTTTTGATTTGTGGGGCACTGGCACCAGTACTGGGATAAGAGGGAGCTGTTCAGTTTGGACGGGCTTCACTTGAGTCCTGGCAAATCGAATAACTAGGGCTGTAGAGAGGGCTTTAAACTAAATAGTGGGGGGGAGGATCCAGGTGAGTGGGAAAATAAAAAGTCAATGAGAAATGAGAACGCAATAGAGCAGGCTAGAGATGGGGGAAATAATAACCAGAGTGTGACAGGAAGGGACAGAATGTTTAAAAATAAGAGTGTAACAGGAAAAAATGCCAAAACAAGGAAAAATGGTAAAAAGACAAAGTTAAAAGCTCTATATCTGAATGCACGCAGCATTCGTAACAAGTTGATGGCACAAATAGATACAAATGGGTATGATCTGATCGCCATTACAGAGACGTGGTTGCAAGGCGACCAGGGCTGGGAACTGAATATTCCAGGGTATATGATAATTCAGAAGGATAGAAAGAAAGGAAAGGGAGGTGGGGTGGATTTGTTGGTAAAAGATGGGATCAGTGCAGTGGTGAGAAGTGATATTGGCTCAGAAGATGTAGAATCGGTTTGGGTGGAGATAAAAAATAATAAGGGGAAAAAGTCTTTGGTGGGCGTAGTCTACAGGCCCCCGAACAGTAGCAATGCTGTTGGACAGAGTATAAATCAACAAATAATGGAGGCCTGTAAAAAAGGTACGGTAATAATCATGGGTGATTTTAATCTCCATATTGATTGGACAAATCAAATTGGCCATGGTAGCCTTGAGGAGGAGGTCATAGAGTGCATCCGGGATGTTTTCCTAGAACAGTATGTAATGGAACCAACCAGGGAGCAGGCTATCTTGGATCTGGTACTATGTAATGAGACAGAATTAATAAATGATCTCATAGTAAAGGATCCTCTAGGAAAGAGTCATCATAGCATGGAAGGATGTTCCCGATGGTCGGGGAGTCCAGAACCAGGGGTCACAGTCTAAGGATAAGGGGTAAGCCATTTAGGACAGAAATGAGGAGGAATTTCTTCACCCAGAGAGTGGTGAACCTGTGGAATTCTCTGCCACAGAAGGCAGTAGAGGTCAATTCATTAAATAGATTCAAGAAGGAGTTGGATATATTTCTTAAGGCTAAAGGGATCAAGGGATATGGGGAGAAAGCAGGGACAGGGTACTGAATTTGGATGATCAGCCATGATCGCATTGAATGGCGGAGCAGGCTAGAGGGGCCGAATGGCCTACTCCTGCTCCTATCTTCTATGAAATTCAGTTGGAGGGTGAGAAAGTTGTATCCCAAACCAGTGTCCTGATCTTAAACAAAGGCAATTATAATGGCATGAGGGCAGAACTGGCTAAAGTGGACTGGAAAAACAAATTAAAGGGTAAGAAAGTTGAAATGCAATGGTGGACATTTAAGGAGATATTTCATAACTCTCAATAAAAATATATTCCAGTGCGAAAGAAAGATTTTAAGAGAAGGGAGCGCCATCCGTGGCTAACTAAGGAAGTAAAGGATGGTATCAAATTGAAAACGAAGGCATACAATGTTGCCAAGATTGGTGGGAGACCAGAGGATTGGGAAATTTTTAAAAACCAGCAAAGGATGACTAAAAAAATAATAAAGAGAGAGAAGATGAATTATGAGAGTAAGCTGGCAAGAAACATTAAAACAGATAGTAAGAGCTTCTACAGGTATATAAAAAAGAAGAGGGTAGCTGAAGTAAACGTTGGTCCCTTAGAGGATGAGACTGGGGAATTAATAATGGGGAACGGGGAAATGGCAGAGACACTGAGCAAATATTTTGCATCTGTCTTCACTGTAGAAGACACTAACAACATCCCATTAATGGATGATCAAGGGGCCACAGGGAGTGGGGAACTAAAGACAATCACTATCACTAAGGAAATAGTACTTGGTAAAATAATGGGACTAAAAGACGACAAGTCCCCTGGACCAGATGGCCTGCATCCCAAGGTCTTAAAAGAAGTGGCTGCAGAGACAGTGGATGCATTGGTTGCAATATACCAAAATTCCCTGGACTCTGGAGAGGTCCCAGCGGATTGGGAAACCGCTAATGTAACACCCCTATTTAAGAAAGGAGGGAGACAGAAAGCAGGAAACTATAGACCAGTTAGCCTAACATCTGTCGTTGGGAAAATGCTGGAGTCCTTCATTAAGGAAGCAGTAGCAGGGCATTTAGAAAAACATACTGCAGTCAAACAGAGTCAGCATGGTTTTAGGGAAGGGAAATCATTTTTAACAAATTTGCTGGAGTTCTTTGAGGATGTAACAAGCAGGGTGGACAAGGGTGAGCCAGTGGATGTGGTGTATTTGGATTTCCAGAAGGCATTCGATAAAGTGCCACATAAAAGGTTACAGTTACTGCATAAGATAAGAGCTCATGGAGTTGGGGGTAATATCTTAGCATGGATAGAGAATTGGCTAACTAACAGAAAGCAGAGAGTCGGGATAAATGGGTCATTTTCTGGTTGGCAAACGGTAACTAGTGGGGTGCCACAAGGATCGGTGCTGGGGCCCCAACTATTTACAATCTACATTAATGACTTGGATGAAGGGACCGAGTGTAATGTAGCCAAGTTTGCAAATGATACAAAGATGGATGGGAAAGCAAGTTGTGCAGAAGACTCAAAGAATCTGCAAAGGGATATAGACAGGCTAGGTGAGTGGGCAAACATTTGGCAGATGGAGTATAATGTGGGAAAGTGCGAGGTTATCCACTTTGGCAGGAAAAATAAAAAAGCAAACTATTATTTAAATGGAGAGAGATTACAAAATGCTACAGTTCAGAGGGACCTGGGGGTCCTTGTGCATGAAACACAAAAAGTTATCATGTAGGTACAGCAAGTAATCAAAAAGGCAAATGGAATGTTGACCTTTATTTCAAGGGGATTGGAGTATAAAAGCAGGGAAGTCCTGCTACAACTGTACAAGGTATTGGTGAGACCACACCTTGAGTACTGCGTACAGTTTCGGTCTCCTTATTTAAGGAAGGATATAGTTGCATTGGAGGCAGTTCAGAGACAATTCACTAGGTTAATTCCAGAGATGAGGGGTTTGACTTATGAGGAAAGGTTGAGCAGGCTGGGCCTATACTCATTGGAATTTAGAAGAATGAGAGGTGATCTTATCGAAACATATAAGATACTGAGGGGGCTCGACAGGGTAGATGCAGAGAGGATGTTTCCCCTCATGGGGAAATCTAGAACTCGGGGGCACAGTCTCAGAATAAAGGGTCGCCCTTTTAGAACTGAGATGAGGAGGAACTTCTTCTCTCAGAGGGTCGTAAATTTGTGGAATTCTCTGCCCTAGAGAGCCGTGGAGGCTGGGTCATTAAATACATTTAAGGTGGAGATAGACAGATGTTTGCAAGATAAGGGAGTGAAGGGTTATGGGGAGCGGGCTGGGAAGTGGCTTTGAGCCCAAGATCAGCCATGATCTTATTGAATGGCGGAGCAGGCTCGAGGGGCCAAGTGGCCTATTCCTGCTCCTATTTCCTATGTTCTTATGTAGACCTAAGGACGTCTTTCACCGAGTTGATGGCCCTCCAGCAGCAGTTGATTTTGTCTTGGTGTGTGTCCTTGGGAGCAGTCCGTAGAGCACAGAGTCTTGTGTTCTTGAGCTGCTCGGGGTGAATCTTCACAAAAAGGACTGTGACAGGAAGCAGAGAGTAGTGGTGAACGGTTCTTTTTCAGACTGCAAGAAGGTACACAGTGGTGTTCACCAGGGGTCAGGTCTAGGACCACTGCTTTTCTTGGTACATATTAATGAGTAAGACTTGGGTGTATAGGGTGCAATTTCAAAATTTGCAGGTGTCACAAAACTTGGAAGTATATTGACAGTGAGGAGGATAGTGATAGACTTCAAGAAGACATAGACAGGCTGGTGGAATGGGCGGACGCGTGGCAGATGAAATTTAACGCAGAAAAGTGCAAAGTGATACATTTTGGTAGGAAGAACGAGGAGCGGCAAAATAAACTAAAGGGTACAATTTTAAAGGGGGTGCATGATCAGAGAGACCTGGGGGTATATGTTCACAAATTGTTGAAGGTGTCAGGGCAGGTTGAGACAGTGGTTAAAAAAGCATACGGGATCCTGGGCTTCATAAATAGAGGCATAGAGTAAAAAAGCAAGGAAGTTATGATGAACCTTTATAAAACACTGGTTTGGCCTCAGCTGGAGTATTGGGTCCAATTCTGGGCAACGCACTTTGGAAGGATGTGAAGGCCTTGGAGAGGGTGCAGAAAAGATTTACGAGAATGGTTCCAGGGATGAGGGACTTCAGTTACGTGGATAGACTAGAGAAGCTGGGGTTGTTCTCTTTGGAGCAAAGAATGTTAAGAGGAGATTTGATAGAGGTGTTCAAAATGGTGAGGGGTCTAGACAGAGTAGATAGAGAGAAACTGTTTCCATTGGCAGGAGGGTCGAGAACCAGAGGTCACAGATTTAAGGTGATTGGCAAAAGAAGCAAAGGCGAAATGATTAAAAACTTTCTTACGCAGCTAGTGGTTAGGATCTGAAATTCACTGCCTGAAAGGGTGGTGGAGGCAGATTCAATTGTGGCTTTCAAAAGGGAATTGGATAAGTACCTGAAGGAAAAAAAATTGCAGGGCTACGGGGAAAGGGAGGGGGAGTGGGACTAGCTGAAGTGCTTTTGCAGGGAGCCGGCACGGGCTCAACATAAAATAAGAACATAAGAACATAAGAAATAGGAGCAGGAGTAGGCCATTTGGCCCTTCGAGCCCGCTCCATCATTCAATATGATCATGGCTGATCTTCTACCTCATCTCCACTCTCCTGCACTGTCCCCATATCCCTTGATTCCCTTAATATTCAAAAAACTATTGACCTCTGTCTTGAATATACCTCAACTCCACCTTCCTGCCCAATCCCCACATCCTTTGATTCCCTTAATATCCAAAAATCTATCGATATCTGTCTTGAATATACTCAACGACTGAGCCTCCACAGCACTCTGGGGTAGAGAATTCCAAAGATTCACCACCCTCTGAGTGAAGAAATTTCCCCTCATCTCAATTCTAAATGGCCGACCCCTTATTCTGAAACTGTGACCCCTTGAACTAGACTCCCCAGCCAGGGGAAACATCCTCCCTGCATATACCATGTCAAGCCCTGTAAGAATTTTGTATGTTTCAATGAGATCACCTCTCATTCTTCTAAACTCTAGAGAATATAGGCCTAGTCTACTCAATCTCTCCTCATAGGACAATCCCCCCATCCCAGGAACCAGTCTGGTGAACCTTTGTTGCACTCCCTCTATGGCAAGTATATCCTTCCTTAGGTAAGGATACCAAAACTGTACACAATACTCCAGGTGTGGTCTCACCAGGGCCCTATATAATTGCAGTAAGACATCTTTACTCTTACATTCAAATCCTCTTATAATAAAGGCCAACATACCATTTGCTTTCCTAATTGCTTGCTGTACCTGCATGTTAACTTTCAGTGACTGGTGTACAAGGACACCCAGGTCCCTCTGAACACCAACATTTCCCAAACTCTCGCCATTTAAAAAATACTCTGCTTTTCTATTTTTCCTACCAAAGTGGATAACTTCACATTTCTCCACATTATATTCCATTTGCCATGTTCAACACTTAGCCTGTCTATATCCCCTTGAAGCCTCCTTGTATCCTCCTCACAACTTACATTCCCACCCAGCTTTGTATCATCAGCAAACTTGGATATATTACATTTTGTCCCCTCATCCAAATCATTGATGCAGATTGTGAATAGCTGAGGCCCAAGCACTGATCCTTGTGGTACCCTACTAGTTACAACCTGCCAACCCGAAAATGACCCGTTTATTCCTACTCTCTGGTTTCTGTCCGTTAAGCAATCCTCAATCCATGCTAGTATATTACCCCCAATCCCATGAGCCCTAATTTTGTTTAATAACCTCTTGTGTGGCACCTTATCAAATGCCTTCTGAAAATCCAAATACACCACATCCACTGGTTCCCGCTTATCTATTCTGCTAGTTACAACCTCAAAAAACTCTAATAGATTCGTCAAACACGATTTCCCTTTCATAAATCCATGTTGACTCTGCCCAATCCTATTATTATTTTCTAAGTGCCCTGTTACCAAGTCCTTAATAATAGATTCTAGCATTTTCCCTGCTACTGATGTCAGGCTAACTGATCTGTAGTTCCTCATTATCTCTCTCCCTCCTTTCGTAAATAGTGGGGTTACATTTACTACCTTCCAATCTGCGAGAACCGTTCGAGAATCTATGGAATTTTGGATAATGACAACCATTGCATCCACTATCTCTGTAGCCACCTCTTTCAGAACCCTAGGATGTAGGCCATCAGGTCCTGGGGATTTATCGGCATTCAGTCCCATTGATTTCTCCAGTACTTTTGTTTACTAATAATTTCTTTCATTTCCTCATTCTCATTAGACCTTTGGTTCTCCACTATTTCTGGGAAGTTTTTTGCGTCTTCTTCCCTGAAGACAGACACAAAGTATTTGTTTAATTTCTCTGCCATTTCCTTATTCCCCATTATAATTTCTCCTGTCTCAGCCTATAAGGCACCACATTTACTTTTACTAATCTTTTCCTTTTTACATACCTATAGAAGCTTTTACAGTCTGTTTTTATGTCTCTCGCTAGTTTACTCTCATATTCTATTTTCCCTTTCTTTATCAATTTCTTGGTCCTCCTTTGCTAAATTCTAAAATCCTCCAAAACCTCAGGCTTACTACTCTTTTTGGCAACATTAGAAGGCTCTTCCTTTGATCTAATATTATCTTTAACTTCTCTTGTTAGCCATGGTTGGACCACTTTTCCTGTGGGATTTTTGTGCCTTAAACGAATGTATATTTGTTGTAAATTATGTATTAATTCTTTAAATGCTAGCCATTGCTTCTCTACCGTCATACCTTTTAATGTAGTTTCTCAATCTAGCTTAGTCAACTCGCCCCTCATACCTACGTAGTTTGCTTTGTTTAGATTTCAGACCCTAGTTTCGGTTTAAACAAAATCACTTTCAAACTTAATATAAAATTCTATCATATTGTGGTCACTCTTCCCTAAAGGCCCCTTTAGTACCAGGTTATTAATTAACCCTTTCTCATTGCACAATACTAGATCTAAAGTAGCCTGTTCCCTAGTTGGTTCTCTCATATTCTATTCGATGGGCCGAATGGCCTCCTGTGCTTTAACCATTCTATCTTTCAACAACAACAACTTGCATTTTTATAGCGCCTTTAACATAATAAAACATCCCAGGTGCTTTCGCCAGACTTTCTTTGCAAATGCACATTCTGGAAGGGAGTGGACAATAGTTTCTTCCCTACCACAACCGTCCTGAGGACTATATTGAGTGGCTGAGACTCCAGGTGTGCATAAAAGATCTGGCGGGAAGAGCCCTTCCCTTGCTGCTCTGATTATGAGGCATTCTGACAAATAACTTTGCCAGTCTGCTGAAAGGGGCCTTCTGACAGGATCCACCATCTCCTTTTTCCGCTGGACCTTAAGGATGTTCCACATCCACATTGTCTGATCAATTTGTGGTAAAACTTGTTCTTCTGTAAAGCTTTTCCACAAGGTACAGGTGGTACAATACAGTGCAAATGAATGGAGTATCCCATGGCAGTGTGGTCAGACCCATCCTTCACAACATCGGGAGCAGAGAGAACCTCAGCATATAGTGACACTTGGTGTTTGCATACCGAGAGTCTCTGCACAGCTTGATTCAGCTGCACACAAAGGTCACCATCAGGATGAGAGTAACATTGGGTACGTTCTTTCCGCCTTTATCTGTAGATTTGTACATTATGTCCTGGCGGAAATAGTCCATTTACAATCTCCAGATAAAGTGGAAGATAGTAAGATGACCACCGCAGCTCAGGCACAGAGTATGGGCCAGACAGTGCCTCACACCTGATGATTAGATTCTTACTCATGATCAAGAGGAACTGCTGCACACACAATACCAGCTTTCATTTTCCTCCCAGTTCTTGCTGCATGGTCCAGGTCCTCCGAACCAGATGCCCAGGCCTTCAGGTAATCAGGCCTGTCCGTGAAGAGGATGAAGGATTGGTCAGTCCAATTCCCAAAGAACATCACTTCACTTTTGCTACGATTCACTCTGGCCCCTGAGGCCAGTTGACACTGGTACCAAAGCATTGAAATATCTAAACCAGGCAGGTCCACAGTTGGCCAAGCTGTTGTTAATGATTGACCAGCTAGACTGGCTCTTTGATGAAAGGATAGACCTATCATTCGGGGCAAGAATTCTTCCCCCATGGCTGAGACATACATACGCACTGTACATAACTGTGTGCACCTTCTGAAACTGCTTTTGTGGCGAAGCATAGGCAAGTCACCACAGAAATATCCAACTAATTGGCAGGATCCTGAAATTCACTTTGTTAGAAAACAGTGGAATGTGCAGACTGGCTCAGGGACAGACAAAACTGCTTTTGCTTATTCTTGTGGAACTCCTCATCATTCTTCTGCTCCCTCAAGACAAGAGGAATTCCTATCTGACTAGTTCAGGGTGCTTCAATTCAGTTGACATGTCAGCCATGGTTCAGTGGTAGCACCCTTGCCCCTTGAGTCAGAGGACATTGATTAAAACCCTGCTCCAGAGACTTGAGCACATAATCTCGGCTGATACTTAAGTGCAGTATTGAGGGCCTGCTGCACTGTCACAGGTGCTGTCTTTCAGATGAGACGTTAAATCAACTGCCTTTCAGGTGGATGTAAAAGATCCCATGACATGCTTCAAAGAAGAGCAGGGGAATTATCCTCATCTCCTGGTAAACATGTATCCCTCCACCAACATCACTGAAACAGATTATTTGTTCATTTATTGATGTAGTCCACTTTGACTCTCTGTTCAATTGTTCAATGCTGACACCATATTGGTAATAGTTATGACTTTATTTGGCACCAGCAAGAAATAATACATTACAGTATTTAAGCAGTAGCTTACAAAGTACAATTGAGAATTATATTACCTCGTTGTCCTTTGGGTAGAAGCTGTGATTCCGTTCACCATTCCCTCTACTCTTGTCCTCATTCACCCACCTGGTGCCGTCGGTTGAATTCTCTATAAAGCTCCTAACTGGTCTTTCCCTTATATATTCCTCCATTTCTTCTTTCTATCCCCACCTTCTTGTGACAAATCTTCACCAATCACTGACAGTCTCCTTTGTTCTCTAACTTTTCTTCCCACTGGTCCCTACAGTCTATCAGGTCACTCCTTCCTTGATGCGGCAGCGACCCGACCGGCAGAGGCGGGCGACCTAATTCAAATCATTAACAGCTTGTTGTCAGACACTTAAGAGCCTTTTTCAGCCTACCTTTCGAATTTCCCTGGCTGCCCACAGGATTCACGCAGCTCGGGAACCACATCTGTCAGCCTGAGGTGGGAGTTGAGTGGCCATTGCTCCAGCTGATTAGATGACAGCGTGAAATGTACTATAAAACCTCCCAACTCACAGCTGATCACTTTCCTCAGGCAGAAGCTGTTACTGGCTGCATTCCCAGCACACATTTAGCTTTCTACAGGCTGCAAGTGCGTCCAGCAAAGTCGCCATCCAGTCTCACCTCATTGTTACAACCTATCACACCATTGACAGCTTGCTCCTCTGATCTCTACTTGACCTGCCATCTATCCCATTAGCATGGGTGCCATTTATACTGTCTCACCTTGGTCCTCAGAATTGGACCACGATGAGCCCCAACACCAGCAGCACCAGGCACACCATCAGCACCAAAAACAACACCACCAACCTTCTCCTCAACCACCTGATGCTGCACAGGACAGAGGGCATCAGCGCAGGGCTGCACCGCACCAGAGGCGATACCCTCAACACAGGGTATACAGGCAGAGGATGAGCTTTCTCAATATGACTGAGCACCAGTGCCAAAGAAGGCTCAGGCTATCACGCCAGGTCATCGCAGACATTTGCACATTGCTCGAGCAAGACCTGCAGACCAGAGGAGCGGGTGGACATGCCTTACCAGTGGCTGTCAAAGTTACCAGTGCCCTCAACTTCTTCGCCTCAGGCTCCTTCCAGGGATCTGAAGCAGACATTTGCGGCATCTCACAGTCGGCCGCCCACGGATGCATCACACAGGTCACCGATGCCCTGTTTGACAAGTCAGCCAATTACATCAACTTTGCCAGTGTTACTGAGCAGGGTGCTTGACTTTGCCACACTGGCTGGCTTCCCATGGGTGCAGGGTGTCATCGACTGCACACACGTGGCCACCAGGGCACCCCATCATTACCCAGGAGTCTTTGTCAACTACAAGGGCTTAAACTCCCTCAATGTGCAGCTGGTCTGCAACCATAGGAAGATCATCATGCATGTGTGTGCTAAATTCCATGGCAGTTGCCATGACTCTCTCATCCTTCGTCAGTCCACCCTCCCTCAGCTCTTCACTCCTCCAAACAGACTTTCCGGCTGGCTGCTTGGAGACAAGGGCTATCCACTGAAGACGTGGCTCATGATACCCTTGAGGAGGCCAAGTACTGAGGCCCAGGAGAGATACAATGAAAACCACATTTCCACCAGATGTGTCATAGAGCAGACAATAGGCATGCTCAAAATGCGCTTCAGATGCCTGGACAGATATGGAGGAGCCTTTCAGTACGCACCAGCGAGGGTCTCCAGAATCGTCTTGGTCTGCTATACCCTGCACAACATAGCGCAGCAGCGAGGATTAGCACTGCATGAGGAGCTAGGCACTGAGCGCACAGCATCTTCAGAGGAGGTGGACCAGGAGGAGAAGGAGCAACAGCTGGAAGATCAGCAGGAGCTGGAGGAATCTGCAGCCCAGATCCCACCAGCATCCGAGCACATTGCTGCCTGGGAGGCCAGGGATGGCCTCATTATGTCCAGATTTTCTTAATTTTACGCAGTATGGCTGCCACATGCTGCGCCAGGTTGGCACCACCCCACAGCAACACCATAAAGGATCCCGACAATAACCAAGACATTCCTTTCACACTGACCACCATTGCTGGAGCTAACGTTATGTCTCACCATTCACTCCAACTCACTATGCCACTTCCAAAGGTGCACAAATATGTGTCCAAGATGGGAAAGTGGTGAAAATAAAGATTTTAATGGTTGACAATACATTAATGGAAACTTGACATTAACATTGACTATATTCCTCTAGGGCATAAAAACCCAAAGGAAAAGTGATCCAACCATGGCTAACAAAAGAAATTAAAGCTAGTATTAAGTCAAAGGAGGAAGCTTATAAAGTTGCCAGAAAAAGCGGTTAGCCTGAGGATTGGAATCTTTTTAGAAATCAGCAAAGGGGAACCAAGAAATTGATAAAGAAAGGGAAAATGGAATATGAAAAAACAGAAAGGCAGAGTATTTCCTAAATGGTGAAAGATTGGGGAATGCAGATGCTCAAAGGGACCTGGGTGTCCTTGTACATGAGTCAGTGAAGGTGAATGTGCAGGTGCAGCAATCCATTAGGAAGGCAAATGGTATGCTGGCCTTCATTACAAGAGGATTTGAGTACAGGAGTAAAGAAGTCTTACTCCAATTATATAGGGCCTTGGTAAGACCACACCTGGAGTACTGTGTACAATTTTGGTCTCCTTACCTAAGGAAGGATATACTTGCCATAGAGGGAGTGCAACGAAGGTTCACGAGATTGATTCCTGGGATGGCGGGACTGTCATATGAGAAGAGATTGAGTAAACTAGGCCTGTATTCTCTTGAATTCAGAAGAATGAGAGGGGATGTCATTGAAGCATACAAAATTATTACAGGGCTTGACAGGGTGGATGCTGGGAGAATGTTTCCCTTGGCTGGGGAGTCTAGAACCAGGAGCCACAGCCTCAGGATAAATGGTAGGCCATTCAGGACTGAGATGAGAAGAAATTACTTCACACAGAGGGTGGTGAATTTTTGGAATTCTCTACCCCAGAGGGCTGTGGAGGCTCAGTCATTGGGTATATTCAAAACAGAAGTCGATAGATTTCTGACTAGTAAGGACATCAAGGGATATGGTGATAGGGCCAGTGAATGGAGTTGAGGCAGAAGATCAGCCATGATCTCATTGAATGGCGGAGCAGGCTCGAAGGGCTGAATGGCCTACTCCTGCTCCTATTTCTTATGTAAAACACTCAAGTAGCTACCCTTGTGAATCTACTTGTGTGTCATCTTTCCCTTCTGCGTGCTTCTACGAGGTGCTACCCCTGTGGCTTCAGCAGAGGTAGAGGCAGCCGGCTCACTTCCCTGATGCGACTGCTTAGACACTCTTGGTGGACATCCTCTGGTTTTTGGAGCCTGTGATGGCTGTGACTGTGCAGGGGCAGACTCGGCCATCGCGATCCGTCCAGCCATCTGGGGCTCTGACTGAGGGGGTGGCAACGGGGGAGAAGTGTAAGCGCTTTGAGAGGAGCCCACACTTCCCTCTCCCCTCTCACCGTCATCCCTCTCATGGGCCGCCCGCACTTCCCAGCTAGCAAGGAGCTGGAGAGCACCTTGCTGCACATCAGTGGCGTCTACGCTGACATCCCTCCAGGACAGGAGGTCTATGAGCCTCTGCCATCTATTCTCCATAGATAGCCATCCGTTCTCCATAGAGACCATGTGATCCTGTGAGTGGCACATTAGCTGCTCCAGGCAGGTTCATTTTTGTCCACCCCAGTCCAACACCGGCATCTCTGCATTATCTCCAACAAGTGAGAGTCTAACCACCTCCCCTTGACATTCAACGGCATTACCATCGCCGAATACCCCACCATCAACATCCTGGGGGTCACCATTGACCAGAAACTTAACTGGACCAGCCACATAAATCCTGTGGCAACAAGAGCAGGTCAGAGGCTAGCTATTCTGCGGCGAGTGTCTCACCTCTTGACTCCCCAAAGCCTTTCCACCATCTACAAGGCACAAGTAAGGAGTGTGATGGAATACTCTCCACTTGCCTGGATGAGTGCAGCTCCAACAACACTCAAGAAGCTCGACACCATCCAGGACAAAGCAGCCCGCTTGATTGGCACCCCATCCACCACCTTAAACATTCACTCCCTCCACCACCGGCGTACCATGGCTGCAGTGTTTACCATCTACAAGATGCACTGCTGCAACTCGCCAAGGCTTTTTCGGCAGCACCTCCCAAACCCGCGATCTCTACCACCTAGAAGGACAAGGGCAGCAGGCGCATGGGAACACCACCACCTCCAAGTTCCCCTCCAAGTCACACACCATCCTGACTTAGAAGTATATCGCTGATCCTTCATCGTCGCTGGGTCAAAATCCTGGAACTCCCTACCTAACAGCACTGTGGGAGTACCTTCACCACACAGACTGCAGCGGTTCAAGAAGGTGCCTCACCACCACCTTCTCAAGGGCAACTAGGGATGGGCAATAAATGCTGGCCTTGCCAGCAACACCCACATCCCATAAACGAATTTAAAAAAAAATCAAAGCTGTGTGGATTCAGGCTAAACCCTGGGAATAGATAAGTACTTGTTTCCTACTTTTCAGCCAATTCTTTATTAAAAGAGTTATGTCAGAATAAGTAGGGAGGGGGTGGGAGAAAGTAGTAGTACTGAGTGGGGTGCTTCAGAGCTTGATGCTGGGACCACTAATGTTCATAACTTACATGAACATCCCATAAATGAATTAAAAAAAAGATAACAAATGACCCTGAATGTCTTAGTCCAAATCGTCAGCACGCTGTGACATTTGATATCTGATGACGTCTGCAGATAAGTTCTTAAATTCATAGGGGGAGAAATTCGGTTACGCCCCATTTGGGGGTGGTAACCGAATTAGTGCCAGCCTATTAGCGCCCGGCGCTGGAGTACCGCCCTGGCCACTAAATTGGGCTTACCGCCCCGGCAAGGAAGCAGAGCGCTATCTCAGGTGCTCCACTTCGTCTCGAGGCGGTGTCTGGGACGCAATGCGCGGTAGCACCGGAGCACTACATGGCTGCTCCGCATAGCGCTGACGCGTTTAATTGCCCTTCCCCTTCCGTTAAAGGGGAGGGATGCTGCGCAATCTGCAGGCCATTTGACGGCCTCCACTAGCCCACCAGGGCGGCGTGGTGCCGTGACCGCAGCCCGGCTCCGAGACGTGGTGCAGAATGCGCGATGGCGGCCATGGTCCACGCCAAGGGCCACCATGAGGAACCGACCTGGAGGTCGGCCAAAACAGTGAAATGGCGGTGCGGGGTGCAGCCGGGCTTCCCCTTTAATTACTGCCTCGGGAGCGGAGTTCACAACCCGCGAGGCTGTTGCTGATATTGCCCACAGCTGCGTCACGGGGCGGAACCGAATTTCTGCCGCTAAAGGGTCGCGTCGCTCGGCAATGACGTAATCGCCGGAGGTGCAGCACCACAGGGCGCTACCGGCTGCCGCCGCTGCTAACCTCCTGCTGAATTTTGCGGGAGGCGTAGCAGTGCCGCGCCCGGGCCCTAGGGGATTTACGCCCCGTTAGCGCCCCCCAATTTTTCCTCCATAGAATCATAGAAATTTACAACACAGAAGGAGGCCATTCAGCCCATCTTGTCGGTGCCAGCCGACAAACAGCAATCCACCCTAATCCCACTTTCCAGCACTTGGTGCGTATCCTTGTAGGTTATGGCACTTCAAGTGCATATACAAGTACTTTTTAAATGTGATGAGGGTCTCTACCTCTATCGCCCTTTCAGGCAGTGAGTTCCAGACCCCCACCACCCCCTGGGTGAAAACATTTCTCCTCATATCCCCTCTAAACCTCCTACCAATTACTTTAAATCTATGCCCCCTGGTAATCGACCCCTCTGCTATGGGAAATAGGTCCTTCCTATCCATTCTATCTAGGCCCCTCATAATTTTATACACCTCAACTAGATCTACCCTCAGACTCCTCTGTTCCAAAGAAAACAACCCCAGCCTATCCAATCTTTCCTCATAGCTAAAATTCCCCAGCCCAAGCAACATCCTTGTAAATCTCCTCTGTACCCTCTCTAGTGCAATCACATCCTTCCTGTAATGTGGTGACCAGAACTGCATGCAGTATTCTAGCTGCGGCCTAACTAGTGTTTTATACAATAGTGTTTTCTACAGTTCAAGCATAACCTCCCTGCTCTTATATTCTAAGCCTTGGCTAATAAAGGCAAGTGTCCTGTATGCCTTCTTAACCACCTTATCTACCTGTCCTGCTACCTTCAGGGATCTGTGGACATGCACTCCAAGGTCCCTCTGATCCTCTGCACTTCTTAGTGTCCTACCATTTATAGTGTATTCCCTTGCCTGGTTAGCCTTCCCCAAATGCATTACCTCACACTTCTCCGGATTGAATTCCATTTGCCGCTCTCCTGTCCACCTGACCAGTCCATTGATATCTTCCTGCAGTCTACAGCTTTCTTCCTCACTGAAAGGGTTAATTTGAACTCATGTTAAATTAAATTAAATTAAAACCTCTCTTAGCTGTAAAGGGAATGGAAGTTATGTACGAAATAGAATAAGAAGCAACCAGGTGGATGATAAAGGATTGGATGCCTAGCAGCATTCAAGGACAGAATACAATGGGCATCTGTGGAGAAATACAATAGACAAGTGTGAGAATGAGATATGGCCCAGCACTCAGGCAAAACATAGAATGTGATTTGCAGCATATATATGTAATTGGATAATTGTTTTTTAGTTTGTAGCTGACAAAGATAAGAAATATAACGAATTAACCAGTTTAGCTTGAATTGACATAATTGTAATCATGTGATATTTTGTAGCTATGTGATTGGATAATTCTTAAATAAAAGGTTGTAATTGACAACGGGAGGTCGAGAAGCCGTGGTCACTAGGCCGGGTAAGGTCTATGACACTCTCCCAGAGATCTCTGAATATTAATAAACTGTTTGCTTTTACCTATCAACACAGACTGGAGTGAATTGATTTCTCCCTAACACTCACTATCAACCACACGGCCAATTTTTGTATCATCTGCAAACTTCTTAATCATACTTCCTACATTCAAGTCCAAATCATTGATGTATACCACAAAAGGCAAAGGACCCAGTACTGAGTCCTGTGGAACCCCATTGGAAACAGCCTTCCAGTCACAAAAACACCTTTCGACCATTACCCTCTGTTTCCTGCCTCTGAGCCAATTTTGGATCCAACTTGCCACTTTGCCTTGGATCCCATGGGCTTTTATTTTTGTGACCAGTCTGCCATGCGGGACCTTATCAAAAGCCTTGCTAAAATCCAAATACACTACATCAAAAGCACTACCCTCATCGACCCTCCTTGTTACCTCCTCAAAAAATTCAATCAAGTTAGTCAGACATGATCTTCCCTTAACAAATCCATGCTGACTGTTCCTGATTAATCTGGGTCTTTCTAAATGAAGATTTATCCTGTCCCTCAGAATTTTTTCCAATAATTTTCCCACCACTGAGGTTAGGCTGACTGGTCTGTAATTACTCGGTCTATCCCTTTCTCCCTAAATTCTTAACATCACTGGATCTCTGCCTGCACCAACACTTTTCCAGAAAAGATTGCTTCATAACTCTGTGAAGTAATTTTTATGTTAAAGAACTACTCTCGGTAATCCTCGGTCGAGGGCTGGCCAAGGAGCAAATCTGACATAATAATCTGGGCAGTACTTGAATACACTGAATAACCAATACATTTGTAATTTAAAAAAATCAATGCTTTAAAATCACTATCATTTTATACATACATACTTCAGATTCCCGTTTTGTAAATGTCACCATCGCTATATTGCAATTCATTGTCGGATGATCCTGGTACAGTATCAATACAAGGGGCAATAATAATTTAGATGGGGGGTCCGTGATTACTAATCCATTTGAAAAGGGGTCCTTCAACCACTGTTTAGCATGCATGTAGTCCTGTGTTGTAACTTCACCAGGTTGTCACCTCATTTTAAGGTACGTCTCATGCTGCTCCTGGCATGCTCTTCTACACTCCTCATTGAATCAGGGTTGAGCGGGGGAGAGAAGGTGGGCAGTGCTGTACCCACCAACTGGCAGGAGGCTCTCGCAACAAGTCTGCCGCATTATGTGGAGGGAGGTGGCACACCATGTCACTGTGGTCCCCAGGACCCACACCCAGTGCAGGAATAACTTTAACAAGCTCACATGGGTGGGCAGAGTGAGTGAAGGCTTCAACAAATGCTACATTCCACCATCTGTACCACAAGTTTCACACACTGCTCAATGCACCACACCCCCAGCACTCACCCACCAACAATCTCTACTTAGCAACACTCACACCCACATCTCACACCTTGCACACAAAGACAACTATTCAACTGTGGCAGGTACAGGAAGGGTCATTAGTTATTAGAATTCATGTGATATATGTGATATGTTTATAGATACATTTATTAATTGTGTTTGGAATATTTTGTGGTCTCTCTCATTTTACCTTTGCGCCCAGGAGGACGCTGTGATATGGCGTGAGACAGGTATTGTATGATGGGGATGTGGTGAGCTATGAGGATGTGGGGTTTCAGTCATGCGAATCTGTTGAGCCGGTCACGTACAGCCTGTCTGGAAGGCCGATTTTCTCACTACCTCCGCTCCCTCCGCCGTAGATCCTGGAGAGTGAGGTCCACTGTCAGTACAGCCCCCATTACCTTTAGCATGTGTTGTAGGTTGGAGCTTTTCAGAAATACTTGCGGAGCTTTGTACTTGCTACAACACTCCCTGATACCAAAGAACCTTGAAATGAATAAAGAAAACTCTTCCAGTAGCAGGAAGTAGCACACAGCCACTCAAACTTCAAAAACCTGTCAGGTCCAAGTGATTCGTGAGGATCCCTTTAAACAGCGTCACTGGAGCCGGCATCCTGCTGCTGCACGCCACCTCAACCTGTTGTTACTTTCTCCAGCCGGTAAGTTCAATGGCCAAAACTAAGTTGGGAAATCAGGCGTCAAGTGAGCGTTGCACACTCACTGATGTCATGATCTCCGTGACTGCGATGTCCCAAGTTTACCGGCAGTGTTACCGGCAAGACGGATATGACGTGTGGCACTGGAACTGCCATCAGCTGACAGTAGAGCTCTGAACAGCGTTTTAGCGCCATCTCATGGCACTAATGTGTGGCGCTAAACACACGAATTTCTAGCCCATAAGGAACTCTTTTACGACATTTGTATACTGTGAAAGGCTGATATTAACTACTGATATTAACTCTACGTCCTCCTGCACAATCCTTTTTTTAAATCCTCAGAGGCAGTGGCAGCCATTGACTGCATCTGACCCGCCTCGTAGCAACAGGATTTTACCCAGTTCCAGATTATCTCATTCTCCAATGAGAATTTTCCCATATGTAACCATAACTTAGCCATATCATTTGTGGTTCTTTCCACACAGAAGTGAGCAGCATAGACCAACAACTGTCTACTCTTGTCTAACTTAATCTTTTTCTGAATCACTTGACTCTGAATCCATTTTGTCGTCTTTTGATATGAGTCCCCTTCTGGACTGGTCAAAAATGGCACTAAATCTGTTACACATAATTTTTCATACTTCTTATCTCGGACTTTCTCAATATTGCTTGAGTTCGCCATTGTTAATGAACTGTCACTATACTACTGGTAGGTCTCAAGTTTCCATACGCCCCCGAAGGTTCCCTTTCTTAACCAACTAGGTGATTAGCTACATTAGTCCTAGGATGTTACTTACACCAAATATGCCAATAACCACTTGTCAATGTCCTGTCGTCATCGTCAATTTGTAGTCCACTTTGACTCTCTGTTCAATTGTTCGATGCTGACACCACATTGGTAATAGTTATGACTTTATTTGGCACCAGCAAGAATTAATACCTTACAGTATTTAAGCAGTAGCTTACAAAGTACAATGGAGAATTATATTACCCCGTTGTCCTTTGGGTAGAAGCTGTGATTCCATTCACCGTTCCCTCTACTCTCGTCCTCATTTACCCACCTGGTGCCATCAGTTGAATCCTCTACACACCTGTCTTCTGGTCTTTCTCCATTTATTTCTCCATATATTCCTTCATTTCTTCTTTCTAGCTCTGCCTTGTGACAGATCTTCACCAATCACTGACAATCCTCTTTGTTCTCTAACTTTTTTTCCTGCTGGTCCCTACAGCCTATTAGATCACTCCTTCCTTGATCCAATGAGGACAAAGGACACTTCATGATTGAAGGTTCTGTCTGCTTAGTTACATCAGCCTACTGTGCATGACCATGACTAAAGGAATGGAGATAATAATATTGACAGCTTCAACTCTCAACATGTACCTCCTTTGGTTTGTAATAACAGAATACACCAGTACCATTATTCTCCTAAGCCAGATGTGCTCAGAATCTGTCCAAGCTTGTGTTTGAGCAGATCCAGCCGCAGAATTCTGCTTGCTTGGCCTTGAGCATTCACGCTCAGGGTGTTACAACTTTTATATCAGTTTTAGTCATTTGCTATCCTGCGCCTGCAACAACTAGTCAAGAAACAGTTTATTTTACAGAACAACAGTTCCAGCCAAAGCTTTAGTTGTGAAACCCTTTTGAGCCAAATCCCTCTAAATACCCTCCTAAATATTTATTTCCTTACATTGGTACCTTAAAATTGCATCAAAGTGCTACAACCATTGTAGGACCCCGGTTTGCAAATTGTAAGTAGGTTCCCACCTGTTCGGCCAGGAGGACAATTTTCCCGTGTTCCAGCCGACTGCAAAATCACAGCAGGCCAGCTGTTAATGGGAACAGGGCAGTAATTGGTGCACTGCCATTTTGGCCGCAGTTGCCCTATTCAGGCCAGGCAGAGGCTGTGAAAATTGGGGCCATGGTTTCTTACCTCTCTTTGTTGTCTGTTCTCTCTCCCTAACTCATCTTTTTGGTTTTCTGTCTTTTTCTTCTTTTGGGTGGAAGGTGGTGGATGGCATGGTGTGATGTACCAGGGAAAGCAGACACCAATTAGAATGAGGAAAGCCTCTGTCTCATTAGTGTAGTCCATTAGTATTCATCTTTAGTCAGAAATTACAGGCGGATAGTTTACTGACGCCAACATTCAATTAAAAAATTAAACATATCATGAAGAAAGATTCATCCCACTGACATTTCTCTCAGTTTCTGAAGTTCATAGAACATAAAAGCTGGAGTTCAAATGCGGAGAAGTGTGAAGTGATGCTCTTTGGGAGAACTAATATGGAAAGACAGTATACTGTAAATGGCACGATTTTCAAAAGTGTAGATGAGCAGAGAGACCTTGGTGTCCATATAAACAAATCCTTAAAGGTGTCAAGGCAAGTTTATAAGGTGGTTAAAAAACATATGGGTACTTGGGTTTATAAATAGAGGCATAGAATATAAAAGCAAAGAGATTATGCTAGAACTTTATAAGTCACTGGTTAGGCTTCAGCTCGAGTATTATGGACAATTCTGGGCACCACACTTCAGGAAACATGTGAAGGCCTTAGCCTGTGAAGGGATAGAGCAAATAATTACAGGCTAGTCAGCCTAACCTCGGCGGTGGGCAAATTATTGGAAAAAATTCTGAGGGACAGTATTAATCGTCATTTAGAAAGGGATGGGTTAATCAAGGACAGTCAGCATGGATTTGTTAAGGGAAGGTCGTGTCTGACTAACTTGATTGAATTTTTTGAGGAGGTAACAAGGAGGGTTGATGAGGGTAGCACATTTGATGTAGTCTACAAGGATTTTAGCAAGGCTTTTGACAAGGCCCCACATGGCAGACTGGTCAGAAGAGTAAAAGTCCAAGGGAAAGTGGCAAGTTGGATCTAAAATTGGCTTAGTGGCAGGAAGCAGAGGGTAATGGTCAACAGGTGTTTTTGTGACTGGAAGGCTGTTTCCAGTGGGGTTCCGCAGGGCTCAGTACTAGGTCCCTTGCTTTTTGTGCTTTACATCAATGATTTAGACTTCAATGTAGGGGGGCATGATTAAGAAGTTTGCAGATGATACAAAAATTGGCCGTGTGGTTGATAGTGAGGAAGATAGCCGTAGACTGCAGGAAGATATCAATGGACTGGTCAGGTGGGCAGAAAAGTGGCAAATGGAATTTAATCCAGAGAAGTGTGAGGTAACGCATTTGGGGAAGGCTAACAAGGCATGGGAATACACAATAAATGGTAGGATATTGAGATGTGTAGAGGAACAGAGGGACCTTGGAGTGCATGTACACAGATCCCTGAAAGTAGCAGGATAGGTAGATAAAGTGGTTAAGAAGGCATACAGGATACTTTCCTTTATTAGCCGAAGCATAGAATATAAGAGCAGGGAGGTTATGCTTGAACTGTATAAAACATTAGTTAGGCCACAGCTAGAGTACTGCATACAGTTCTGGTCACTACATTACAGGAAAGATGTGATTGTGCTAGAGAGGGTAAAAAGGAGATTCATGAGGAAGTTGCTTGGACTGGAGAATTTTAGCTATCAGGAAAGATTGGATAGGCTGGGGTTGTTTACTTTGGAACAGAGGAGGCTGAGGGGAGATTTAATTGAGGTGTATAAAATTATGAAGGGTCTAGATTGAGTGGATAGGAAGGACCTATTTCCCTTAGCAAGAGGTCAATAACCAGGGGGGCATACATTTAAAGTAATTGGTCGAAGGATTAGAGGGGAGTTGAGAAGCACTCTTTTCACCCAGGGGGTGGTGGGGGTCTGGAACTCACTGCCTGAAAGGGTGGTAGAGGCAGAAACTCTCATCGCATTTAAAAAGTACTTGGATATGCACTTGAAGTGCCGTGGCCTACAGGGCTACAGACCAATTGCTGGAAAGTGGGACTAAGTTGGATAGCTCTTTTTCGGCCGGCACAGACACAATGGGCTGAATGACCTCCTTCTGTGCTGAAACTTTCTATGATTCTATGATATGAAATGGTACAGAGGAGGTTTACCTGAATGTTACCAGGGATGAGGGACTTCAGTTATTTGAAGTTGGAAAAGTTAGGACTGTTCCCCTTGGAACATAGAAGGTTAAGGGGTGACCTAATAGAGGTTTTCAAAGTGATGAGAGTTTTGATAGAGTACACAGAAAAAAACTATTCCCCCTAGCGAGTGGGTCAATAACCAGAGGTCACAGATGTTTAATCATTGGCAAAAGATCTAGAGGCAGATGAGGAGAAATGTTTTCACTCAGAGAGTTGTCGGGATCTGGAACACTCCACCTGACAAGGTGGTGGAAGCTGATTCCATAAATAATTTCAAAAGGGAGTCACACAGGTACTGGAGGATGAGGAACTTACAGGGTTATAGACAAAAAGCATGAGTGTGGGACTAAGCACAACTGATCTTCCAAAGAGCCAGCACAGATACGACAGGCTGAATGGCCTCCTTCTGTGCTGTAAGTTGCTATGATTCTATGAAAAGCTGCAACAGGTGCATAATCAGCACATATTTTTTTTTGCTTCACATTCTCTTATAGTCTCTCCATTAAAAAAAATCTACATAAAGTTTACCTGCATACAGTTTATAAAATTTGTCATCAACTTTGCTTCAAATAATAAAGGCCTAGAAATTGGATATGGCCCCAAAACAGGCGGTGTCATAGCCCAGCCCCGGGTCAAAGTGGTCCAGGTAGCACGCAAAATTCGTGCTCAGTGCTCATTTACATGATCATGGTGCTGATCTCAGTGCTAAAACTGCTGCTCGGGTGCAGTCTAATTCCACGTCATCTTTGGCCTAGGCTTTCTGCACTACTTAAAGGGGAGGTGCATTGATGCAATAGCACCTCATTATCATTCCATTTGGAGTGCCACTTGGAAGCACAGCCAACTAGGAAGAGATGGCTGAGCAGCAGTAGAGGAAGAGAGCAAGACACTTTGCAAGACATTTAGGGCTCATTTTTCCTAGTGTGGGCGGGCTGGGGCGTGTCAGGTGGCATTCATGTCAGGACCCCGACTCTGAAGTGAAGTGGGGAAAAAGTGCGATTTTCCCCTTATTGGGCAATTGATTTCCAGCGTGTGGGAACCCCTGGCCCAGTGAGTCTTTTCATACAGAAAGTCGCCTCCGATGACATCATCAATGCTGCTGGATTTAAGGCCTGCAAGCAGCCTTGCTTCTTCTGGACACTGCAAACTTTATGGTGATTGTAGTAAGGAATTAATTGATCGACTATGTTCACCAGCAGGCAAAAGTGTGCTCCACGCTTCGATGAGCCCTCCCTCCAAGCTCTGGTGGAGGGAGCAAGATTGAATAAGGAGGTGCTCTTCCCTTCCTCAGGGAGAAAAAAGCCACCCCAGCAGACTAAAGCTGTGTGGCTGCAAGTGGCCCAGGAGGTCAACTCCATATCGATGAGCTGCAGAACCTGGCTGCAATGCAGGAAGAGGTTTCATGACCTTCTCCGCACAGGAAAAGTGAGTATGACTTTCCCATCTCCCTCAATCTGATCCCCATCGCCTCTCCTCACCAGCACTCTGCTTTGCTAACCTCTTCCTCCACATCCCACTTGACACTTACATCCCTGCACCCTTACCCATTGCCTCTCTATGGTCACATTCACTTAACTATTCGACCATGTAGCCCTCACACTCCCTATCACTGTGATGCTACAACAACAACAACTTACAACACACAGGGAGGGCCCTTTGTCTCCTTCTAAGTATCTATGCTATGCATTCTCTACACTCACTCCTTCATTCTCACTCAAACTCCACTTGTGTCCCTCATTGCAGGAAAAGAGAGCCCACAATAAGAGGGAAAGAGCCATGACAGGAGGAGGGCCACCCTCAGTAGCCCAGCTCACCACCTGGGAGGAGGCGGCCCTGGAAATCGGTCGGCTCGAGGAGGATTCCCAAGTGGGGCACGAACAGACGGGCGCATCAAAGCAAGTTGAAGACAGAATAGTTTGGCATCTCTCTCATTGACATTCCATGAGTCACTGATAATGAATCTGATGCTCTAACAGATTGACTTATGATCATCTGCACTATTCAATGTGCATGGAACTTTGACCTCACATCTCTAACTCTTTCCTTCACTCCCCCACAGGACCATCGAAAGCCCCCGTCCCCACTGTCCAGGATGAAGTGCCTGAGCTTCCAGACTCCTCAGAGGAAGCTGCAACCTCTGAGGGCGCAGCATCAGCAGAATTCAGCGCACCCAGCACCAGCGCAGACACTCACACCTCGGTGGGACCTTCGCAAGATAGAGTAGTGTTGGCACTTGGTGTATCACAGCTCACAAGTGAGCATCATCAGATGGTGGAGACAGGGACAGCAGTGGAGAGTCCTCGTCGGAGGGCGCAGGACTCTGCCAGCTCGACTCAGCTGCATGTCGACCCTGTGCCTCCGGGTCTATCCAGAAGGAGAGCGGTGCTGGAACTCCAGGAACAGGTGCAGGAGTCTCTGGCAGGTTTTGTCTCCAGGGTCACTGCGAGTGTGTAACGAATGGAGGAGTCCACCGCGAACATGAGCAGAGCCTTTGTGGAGGCATTGGCGCATGAACGCATCACCGCGGAAAGGATGGCAACCTCCATGGAAAGAATGGCTAACTCAATGGTAAGGCTTGCTACCATAGGGGAGAGGATGGCTACGGTAGAGGAGAGGATGGCTACGGCCATGGAGGATTTTAGTCGCCAGGGTCTTGAAAACATGGTCATTGTTCAGAATAGAATGACATCTCTTGAGGAGTGATGGTCAGCTATTGAGCATAGAAACCAGACCTTCATGCAAGTCCTCTGGAGTAGGACTTCCAGTGCAGAAACGGGTCCTCATGGCCCCCCTGAAGTGCAGCAAGATGCTGTCAAGCCACTTGCTAGCTCTGAAGTGGGGCTGACCCATGAGAGGGATGTTGGTGGCAGACAACAAGGAAGTGGGGGCTCCTCTCCAAGCGCTCACACGACCATGCCACTGCAAAGCCCTCGGTCAGAGCCCCACCAGAGTCCTCACCCAACTGAGATGGGCGTCTCAGCCCCTGCACAGCCGCAGGAGCAGCAGAAGGTTCGCAACCCCAGAGGATGCCCGCCAAAGTGGTTGAGACAGGAGCAGCAAGAAAGTGAGCAAGGGGCCTCCACATCTGCTGAAGCCACAGGAGAAGCACCACGTAGGAGCACGCGTAAGAGGAAGATAATGCACTAACAGTCACAAGGGTAGTCACTTGGGTGCTGTGATGTATTGTATTTGGACCAGCCATCCTTGTCATGGTATCACAAACAGATTTGATGGCAAACTGTTGAAGTTGTGGCCTGTGTCATTTCGCAAATGGGACTTTCACATTGAGGGCTTAGGACGACTTGCAATTGTCAGTATGGTGGTCAGAGTGATAGGAATCTGCAGGTTCTTGTCCATTGTCGATGCTCTGGTGTTTGATTGTGCAGGCTAAGCAAACCTGGCCAACATGAGTGCGTCCTTTGCATCCCGGGCAGCAATGTGATCGCGCGCGGGCGCCTTCTGGCCTGTGCAGCTTCAGGTGGGTGAGCAGCAGCTTGGCGCTCCTGTTGTTGCTCCTGCTGTTGGTGCTGCTGTTGTTCAGGGTTCTGCTGCTGCCACAGCTGGTCTTCGTCCGAATCTGATGTCCAGGAGGAAAGGAAATAAATGGTTCCCATGCTTCTGCCCTGTAGCTCAGTTGAGGAAGCGCTCAGTCAAGGTGGGGAGAGGGGTTTCCCAGGAGGTCACACTGGAGATGGGTCTCAGGCTCCAAACTTCCACAACAATGAGTAGGCCTGCTAAAAATTCCCCCAGACCTGAGGCAACAAAGTTCTGCCACCTGCAAATGATGATTGCTGAAAACTCCTTTTTAATGGTGGAGTTGCAGCTGTTACTAAGCAATCCACTTGTGAGGTCGCCAGGATTACCTGGCGTGTTCCAGAGGAGGCGTGTAGGATGGGGGAAATGTCTAAAAATCAGAAAGGCCTCTCAAAATTGGATTATAGAGGCAATTAAGTGGTTGTTAAGGGCCTTAAGGGCCTATCCCGCCTCTCGGAGGCGGGATGGAAACAGGGTCTGAAACCCCAATTCTGGGAAAATTGCTCGGAGACGGGATGGAGGCGGGATCGGGCCTGCACGCCATTTTTTGCGATTTTAACACCTCACACGCCTCCAATCTCGCCTCCTTGGGCCTGGCAAAATCGAGCCCTTAAATTCACCCTTGTCCTTTAACCCATCCAACAGTTTCCAAAGCTCAGACCCGTGGAACAGACAACACAAACCACAAGGATTCGAGAATAACTTTCTTTTTACTTAAATTCAGCAAGAGGTTACAAGTAAGCTCACACAAAACTGTTGCATATAATACTCCTGATTATATCTGAGCATACACAAGTTTATTCCCTTACTTTAAGATCAAGCTATTATAAGCCAACACTACATACGTACTAACACCAGCGAGTGGTCAGTTCGGCAGTGACTAGACGTATGATTTCTGGCAACTGACCAGGTCACCTACCCGACTGCAGCAGCCCCGAGTGTCTTAAAACAGCATCTCTTATACCCTAAAAACCTGGCCAGGCTCTTCAATGCATATGTGGCCCAAACTGTGTGACAAATGGTCGGCAGTTGTTTTCCTCTTCTTATCAGTGGGCCCCAAAGCCTTTCACACCACTTGCCTGAAGATGTTCCTGTCTTTGTAACACCCAACCGTTTGTTCCTGCTCAGGGTCTGTCGCTTCTATATCTGATCAACAGCTTTCGTACAAAGTTCCCACAGGAACCAGTCTCTCAGCCTCCTGAAGCAAGCTGGGATATTAAATTTGGTCAACTTTTTAAGTTTGGTCAAGTTATAGCAAATTCTTACAGCAAATGGCTTATTCTTATAGTTTCTTAGACGCAGCTCTGGAGTCACTGGTGGTGGCCGTGGAGAGGAGGCGGGCTGTCCTCTTCCCGCAAGCCGGCAGGACGCCATCAGCCCATACGTGATGGCCAACATTGTGGTCCCCAGGTCCTCCATTCAATGCCACAAGAAGTTTAATGACCTCACACGGCAGGTCAAGGTAAGTGAAGGCTTCAGCAAATGCCGTATCCCACCATCTGCACCACTAGCCTCACACACTGCTCAACGCACCACACCCCCATCACTCACCTACCAACAATCTCTAGCAATCACCACTCATACCTCACAATCATAGCTTCACTTCACCCTCGCAACCTTATCACTGGGATAAAAAAAGACCCATCTTTTGTTTCTTTACTTGTCCCATTACCATCTCCTTTTGCCACGCACCATCATCCCTTTTGTCATTTAATCTCTCCTGCCTTTCACCCTATCACAGACCTTCCCTTTTGTTCTTTCCTCCCCTCCCTCCTTTCCCTGCCTCTGCACTTGTTAAAACCTGTTATATCTTCAACTTTTTTCAGTTCTGATGAAAGGTCACCGGCCCTGAAATTGCGGTGTCTTCGACGGCATACGCTCAGCTTACGCTGTCCTAATCCTTCTGAAAGGCCCTGCAACTTCCGGGTTTCCGCTTGCACATGCATGAAAACCCAGAACCTCCGATCTGTCAAGGTACACTTTGACAAATCATACAAAACGACTGGAAAATCAGTTTCGCTGGCGCAGAGTTGGGCTATTTGCCCAACAACTGCCCAGCAATTGACACGAAACCCTTATGGCTGGTAAAAGCAGGTGTAGGGCCTGCTTTCACCAGCATAAGGTTTATTATAAATTACAGACCGGTAAGCCTGACATCGGTAGTGGGGAAAATGCTAGAGTCCATTATAAAGGATGTAATAGCTGAGCACTTGAAAAACAGTGACAGGATCGGACAAAGTCAACATGGATTTACAAAAGGTAAATCGTGCTTGACTAATCTACTGGAACTTTTTGAGGATGCAACTGGGAAAATAGATAAGGGAGAACCAGTAGATGTGGTGTATTTGGACTTTCAAAAGGCTTTTGATAAGGTCCCGCATAAGAGATTAACGGGTAAAGTTAAGGCACATGGGATTGGGGGCAAGGTATTGACTTGGATAGAGAACTGGTTGGCGGACAGAAAGCAGAGAGTAGGAATTAATGGGTCTTTTTCCGAGTGGCAGGCAGTGACTAGTGGGGTACCGCAGGGTTCGGTCCTTGGACCCCAGCTATTCACAATATACATTAATGATCTAGATAAGGGAACTAAATGTAATATCTCCAAGTTTGCAGATGACACAAAGCTGGGTGGGCGTGTGTGCTGCGAGGAGGATACTGAGAAACTCCAGAATGATTTGGACAGGTTGGGTGAGTGGGTAGAAGCGTGGCAGATGCAATATAACGTGGATAAATGCGAGGTTATCCACTTTGGTGTCAAAAACAGAAAGGCAGACTATTATCTGAATGGCAATAGATTGGGAGAAGGGGAAGTGCAACGAGACCTGGGTGTCCTTGTGCACCAGTCGCTGAAGGTAAGCATGCAGGTGCAGCAGGCGGTGAAGAAGGCAAATGGTATGTTGGCCTTCATAGCGAAAGGTTTTGAGTATAGGAACAGGGATGTCCTGCTGCAGTTGTACAGGGCCTTGGTGAGACCACACCTTGAGTACTGTGTGCAGTTTTGGTCGCCTTATCTGAGGAAGGATGTTCTTGCCATGGAAGGAGTTCAGCGAAGATTCACAAGGCTGATACCTGGGATGGCAGGAATGACATTTGACATATGAGGAGAGATTAAGAACATAAGAACATAAGAAATAGGAGCAGGAGTAGGCCAATCGGCCCCTCGAGCCTGCTCCGCCATTCAATAAGATCATGGCTGATCTGATCCTAACCGCCAATCTACTATCTATCACAGAACCATCTCCTGCATCTAACAGAATTGCACACACGAAATAGGAGCAGAATCAGGCTACACAGTCCCTGGGCCCGCTCCACTACCCACAGGACCATGACCGATCCGAACCTAGACTCATGTCCAAATTCCTGCCCGCTCCCCGTAACCCTTAATGCCCTTTACTTCTAGGAAACTGTCTATTTCTGTTTTAAATTTAATTAATGTTGTAGCTTCTACAGCTTTTTGTGGCAGCATATTCCATGGACCTACCACCCTCTGAGTGAAGTAGTTCCTCCTCATCTCAGTTTTGAAAGAGCAGCCCCTTATTCTAAGACTATGTCCCCTAGTTCTCGTCTCACCCGTCATCGGGAACATCCTCCCCGCATCCACCCGATCCAACCCCTTCACAATCTTATATGTTTCAATAAGATCGCCTCTCATTCTTCTGAACTCCAATGAGTAGAGTCCCAATCTACCCAACCTCTCCTCATATGACCACCGAGTGAACCTTTTTTGCACTGCCTCGAGAGCAAGATTGTCTTTCCTTAAGTAAGGACACCAAAACTGTATGCAGTATTCCAGGTGCGGTCTCACCAATACCTTGTACAACTGAAGCAATACCTCCCTATTTTTATATTCTATCCCCCTAGCAATGAAAGCCAACATTCCATTTGCCTTCTTAATCACTTGCTGCACCTGCATACTAACCTTTTGAGTTTCGTGCACCAGGACCCCCAGATCCCTTTGCACTTCAGTACTCTCCAGTTTCTTGCCATTAAGATAATAAATTGCTCTAGGATTTTTCCTGCCAAAGTGCATCACCTCACACTTTCCAGTGTTGTATTCCATCTGCCAAATCTCTGCCCACTTACTTAGCCTGTCTATGTCCCCTTGCAGGTTTTTTATGTCCTCCTCACTCACTACTTTCCCTCCCATCTTTGTATCATCTGCAAATTTTGATATGTTACACTTGGTCCCTTCCTCCAAATCGTTAATATAGATTGTGAAGAGTTGGGGACCCAGCACTGACCCCTGTGGAACACCACTAGTTACTGATTGCCAGTCTGAGAATGAACCATTTATCCCAACTCTTTGCTTTCTGTTAGATAGCCAATCCTCTATCCATGCCAGAATATTACCCCCAATCCCGTGATTTTTTTACCTTAAGCAATAATCTTTTGTGTGGCACCTTGTCAAATGCCTTTTGGAAGTCTAAATACACTACGTCCACTGGTTCCCCTTTATCCACTCTATATGTTACTTCCTCAAAGAACTCCAGCAAATTTGTCAAACATGACTTCCCCTTCGTAAAACCATGCTGACTTTGTCCTATTAAATTATGATTATCCAAATGTCCTGTTACTGTTTCCTTAATAATGGACTCCAAAATTTTACCTACCACAGATGTTAGGCTAACCGGTCTATAGTTACCAGCCTTCTGTCTACTGCCCTTTTTAAATAAGGGTGTTACATTAGCAGTTTTCCAGTCTGCCGGGACCTTAGCGGAATCCAGGGAGTTTTGAAAAATTATTACCAATGCATCTACAATCCCTACCGCCACTTCCTTCAAGACTCTAGGATGTAAGCCATCAGGTCCAGGTGATTTATCCGCCTTGAGTCCCATTATTTTACCGAGTACCACTTCCTTAGTGATTTTGATCGTGTTTAGCTCCTCTCCCCCTATAGCCCCCTGTTTGTCCAGTGTTGGGATATTCTTAGTGTCCTCTACTGTAAAGACTGATACAAAATATTCATTCAGTGTTTTTGCCATCTCCATATTTCCCACCATTAATTTCCCGGTCTCATCCTCTAAGGGACCAACATTTACTTTAGCCACCCTTTTTCTTTTTATATAACTATAAAAACTCTTACTATCTGTTTTTATATTTTTTGCTAATTTACTTTCATAATCTATCTTCCCTTTCTTAATCAATCTTTTTGTTATTTTTTGCTGCCTTTTAAAGTTTTCCCAATCCTCTGTCCTCCCACTAGATTTCGCTACCTTATATGCCCTTGTTTTTAGTCGAATACTATCCTTAATTTCTTTACTTAGCCACGGATGACTGTCCTTTCTTTTACACCCTTTTCTTTTCAGTGGAATATTTTTTTTTTGGAAGTTGTAAAATAACTCCTTGAATGTACACCACTGATCATGTGTCGTCTTACCCTTTAATCTATTTTCCCAATCCACTCTACTCAATTCCGCTCGCATACCTTCATAGTCTCCTTTATTCAAGCTTAGCACGCTTGTTTGAGATCCAACCTTCTCACCCTCTAATTGAATATGGAATTCAACCATGTTATGGTCACTCATTCCAAGGGGATCCTTTACTAGGACATTTTTAATTAATCCTGTCTCGTTACACAGGACCAGATCTAAGGTTGCTTGCCCCCTGGTCGGTTCAGTTACATACTGCTCAAGAAACCCATCCCTAATACACTCAATTAACTCATCCTCAAGGCAGCCCTGCCCCATTTGATTTGTCCAATTAATATGATAGTTAAAATCCCCCATAATTATAGATGTTCCCTTATTACATGCCTCAACTATTTCCTGATTGATACTCCGTCCAATAGAGTTGCAACTGTTCGGAGGCCTATAGACTACGCCCACTAATGTTTTTTTCCCCTTATTATTCCTTATCTCCACCCAAACTGTTTCATTATCATGATTTTTTGACCCAATATCATTACTCTGTATTACAGTGATTCCTTCCTTTATTAACATAGCCACCCCACCTCCCCTTCCTTCCTGCCTGTCCTTCCTGATCGTTAAATAACCTGGTATGTTTAATTCCCAGGCATTGTCACCCTGCAGCCATGTTTCTGTAATGGCCACAATATCATAACCATATGTAGTTATTTGTGCCATTAACTCGTCTATTTTGTTACGAATGCTACGTGCATTCAGATAGAGAACTTTCAAATATGCTTTGTGGCACTTAGTTCCTGCTTTTTCACTTTTTACCAGTTTACCTTTTACTCCACACACTCTGTCCCTTCCTGCCACGCTCTGATTTGTGATTCCCCTACTGCTACCTATGTCTATGACCCTCTCTGTTGTCATTTTTATTTTTTGCTCTCTTGAAACCTCCCCCCCACTAATTAGTTTAAAGCCCTCTCCACAGCCCTAGTTATTCGATTCGCCAGGACACTAGTCCCAGCACTGGCCAAGTGAAGTCCGTCCCAACGGAACAGCTCTCTCCTGCCCCAGTACTGGTGCCAGTGTCCCAAGAAGCAAAACCCATTTTTCCCACACCAGTCTTTGAGCCACGCATTCAACTCCCTGATTTTATTTACCCTAGCCAAATTTGCTCGTGGCTCAGGTAGTAATCCAGAGATTATTACCCTCGAGGTTCTGCTTTTTAAGATTGGGTCGATTGGGCTTATACTCGCTTATACTCGCTGGAGTATATAAGAATGAGAGGGGATCTCATGGAAACATATAAAATTCTGACAGGTCTGGACAAACTAGATGCAGGAAGAATGTTCCCGATGGTCGGAGAGTCCAGAACCAGGGGTCATCATCTAAGGATAAGGGGTAAGCCATTTAGGACAGAAATGAGGAAGAATTTCTTCACCCAGAGAGTGGTGAACCTGTGGAATTCTCTACCACAGAAGGTAGTTGAGGCCAAGTCATTAAATGTATTCAAGAATGAGTTAGATATATTTCTTAAAGCTAAAGGTATTAAGGGATATGGGGCGAAGGCAGGTACAGGGTACTGAGTTTGGATGATCAGCCATGATCTCATCGAATGGAGGAGCAGGCTCGAGGGGCCGAATGGCCTACTCCTGCTCCTATCTTCTATGTTTCTATGTAAGATAGGCCAAAGGTCCTTGAGCTAGGTCTGCTGATTTTTTGGGCTGTACATTAATATCATCCAAGACTTGTTGCAGTGGTGCAGCTTGCTTAGGTGCTTCTGGATCAAGACTTCCTTTCTCTGTAGCTCATTCTTCAATTCTGAAACATTCTGTAAAACAATACTTTTTTATTTTTTAAGAACTTATCCAAAATAAGAGAAATTTAATATTTAACTTTAAAAATGCGCAATGTGGTCAGTATAATGCTGGGAAAAGGGGGAGGGGATGAAAGAACAAAAGGGAAGGTCAGTGGTAGGATAGAAAGCAGGAGAGATTAAGAGACATTGAGAGACATTAAGAGATATTCAAGGCAAGAGGAGGTGGCAAGCATTATACTTGCTTTAAATCTATTTCATTTCCTGCTTTTTTCCAGTTCTGACGAAAGGTCTTTGACCTGAAACGTTAACTCTGTTTCTCTCTCCACGGATGCTGCCTTGCCTGCTGAGTTTTTCCCAGCGTTTTCTGTTGTTATTTCGGATTTCCAGCATCCGCAGTATTTTGCTATCGTATCTTGCCAGTGGGATGCGGCCTTGGAAAAATGTGCTCACAGCCCTCGTTAAAAAAAGCAGTTGAGTAGTGCAAAGCAGTGGAACTGGCAGACCCACGACACTCTCAGGCAGCTCGTAATTCCTAAGTCAATAGTAGCAGTGGCAAATGTGTAGGTCTCCCCATTGGGGAGGGTATGGGAGGAAAATGGGTGATATCAGAACCAAGGAGAGAAAACACAGGGCAATGATACAATAAACAAGGAGTGTCCAAACTGTGATGTGGAAGTTCTTGCGATCCAACCCCTGAAACAGTGCTATCTACAACAGTCAACTGAATTCCAAAGACCACAGTCATCACACTTTTCTCAACCTGTGTATGGTCACTCCACCAGTCTGCCACACATTTTCCCTCCTCCAGTATTTCAAGTACTCTGTTGCCTGGAGAACCACAGTAATGGTGAAACAGGATTTGGACTCCAGGATTGATTAATGTGTCACGATAACTATACATGGAACTCAGTCAGAAAACTGAACATGCAGAAACACTTTAGGAACAAAGGGGGAGAAATTCAGTATCGCCCGTTTGGGGCGCAATTATCGGCTGAGCGCAAAGTTTAGCGCCTGGCTCTAATTATCGCCTCCGACTGCAAACTTGGCTTTTACCGCCCCTGGAGGTGATTGGAGCGCTAAATCAAGCACTGCACACCTGTCTTAAGGCGCAAAGGCCGAGGAGCGAGGCGCTAACTCAGAGCGCGGGTGCAGCGCAAGTGATAAGAACATAAGAACATAAGAAATAGGAGCAGGAGTAGGCCAATCGGCCCCTCGAGCCTGCTCCGCCATTCAATAAGATCATGGCTGATCTGATCCTAACCTCAAATCTAAAGAACACAAGAAGTAGGAGCAGGACCCGGCCACTCAGCCCCTGGGCCCGCTCCACCACCCACAGGGCCTTGACCGATCCGAACTCAGTCTCATGTCCAATTTCCTGCCCGCTCCCCGTAACCCCTGATTCCCTTTACTTCTAGGAAACTGTCTATTTCTGTTTTAAATTTATTTAATGATGTAGCTTCCACAGCTTCCTGGGGCAGCAAATTCCACAGACCTACTACCCTCTGAGTGAAGAAGTTTCTCCTCATCTCAGTTTTGAAAGAGCAGCCCCTTATTCTAAGATTATGCCCCCTAGTTCTAGTTTCACCCATCCTTGGGAACATCCTTACCGCATCCACCCGATCAAGCCCCTTCACAATCTTATATGTTTCAATAAGATCGCCTCTCACTCTTCTGAACTCCAATGAGTAGAGTCCCAATCTACTCAACCTCTCCTCACATGTCCACCCCCTCATCCCCGGGATTAACCGAGTGAACCTTCTTTGTACTGCCTCGAGAGCAAGTATGTCTTTTCTTAAGTATGGACACCAAAACTGTATGCAGTATTCCAGGTGCGGTCTCACCAATACCTTATATAACTGCAGCAATACCTCCCTGTTTTTATAATCTATCCCCCTAGCAATAAAAGCCAACATTCCGTTGGCCTTCTTGATCACCTGCTGCACCTGCATACTAACTTTTTGATTTTCTTGCACTAGGACCCCCAGATCCCTTTGTACTGCAGTACTTTCCAGTTTCTCGCCATTAAGATAATAACTTGCTCTCTGATTTTTCCTGCCAAAGTGCATAACCTCACATTTTCCAATATTGTATTGCATCTGCCAAATCTCCGCCCACTCACCCAGCCTGTCTATATCCCCTTGTAGGTTTTTTATGTCCTCCTCACTTTCTACTTTCCCTCCCATCTTTGTATCATCTGCAAACTTTGATATGTTACACTCGGTCCCCTCCTCCAAATCGTTAATATAGATTGTAAAGAGTTGGGGACTCAGCACCGACCCCTGCGGAACACCACTGGTTGCCAGTCTGAGAATGAACCATTTATCCCAACTCTCTGCTTCCTGTTAGATAACCAATCCTCCACCCATGCCAGAATATTACCCCCAATCCAGTGATTTTTTATCTTGAGCAATAATCTTTTATGTGGCACCTTGTCGAATGCCTTCTGGAAGTCTAAATACACTACGTCCACTGGTTCCCCTTTATCCACCCTGTACGTTATGTCCTCAAAGAACTCAAGCAAATTTGTCAGACATGACTTCCCCTTCAGTTAGTTAGTGATGGAACACAGACACACTGGTGCCAGCCAGTTCTTAGAGGGGAGGGTCGATCTTGCTCTCCAGCCACACCCTGCTCATTGGAGCCTTGAATCTCGGCCTGGAGAGACCTGTGCCTAAATTTTCCAGCCAAGGACGATGGAGAGGGTGAGAGAACGAGCTCAGCGCTTCAGCGAGCGGGCCTTGGAGGCTCTGGTTGGCGCGGTGGAGCGTAGAAGATCTATACTCTAGCCTGAGAGTGGCAGGAGGCCTTTGTCGCGCGACTACAGAAGAGTGTGGAGGGAGGTGGCTCAGCACATCTCCTCCAGGAGCATGGTGCCCAGAAACCATACTCAATGTCGCAAAAAGTTCAACGACCTCACTCGGGTCGTCAGGGTGAGTGGCTTTTTTTCAATACTGTACCTCTCCATCCCTCCATCTCAACCTCACTCTATGGCCAGAGGGTCTTAAAACCCTAATGCCCAACACTCATCCAACACCTATGGCCCACTCATGAAACACACATGCACATTCCACATCTTGCATACAGTAAGGGCTATTCAACCATGGGAGGCACATCAGGCAAGACCATGGCTGCATAGAGTAAGGGCTATTCAACTATGGGAGACACATCAGGCAAGACCATGGCTGTATATTTACTCAGACGTCGTCCTTTTTCTTGCAGGCCAAGCTATCTCATAATAGGAGACTGCAGCAACGGACGGGTGGAGGGCAGCCTCAGCTGCAACCCCTCAGCGATCTTGAGGCGCGCGTCCACAGGATTGTGGCAAGCCAGGTGATCGGTCCCGTCGCCCCTGGAGAGGTCGACCCCGTTCAGGACAGCAATGGTAAGGTCATCAGCTTTTTCTCCTCTCTCCTTCCACTTGTCCCTCACAACACCAGCCTTTGACACTTTCAATCCAATTTACTAAATTACTCCACTCCTTCCTCCCTTACTGCCCCCCTGTCCTCACGCCAAAGCCACTCTTCTACCTCCCTGCTTTCAGATGGTGATTCACCAGCTGAAGAGACGGGCCCTCAAGCTGCCAGTGGGAGTGAAGCTGCAGGCGAGGAGGAAGAGGAAGCCGGAGCCTCAGCGCCATCCTCTCCCGAGGAAGCCGATGCCCACACTGGGAACACGTCTTCCCTGGAAGGGAGCAGGGGGGAAGGGCCTGATGAGGGTGAAGCTCCGGGACCCAGCAGGCTGCAACAACGCGATGGGGATAGGGAAGCTCGGGAGCCTTCTCCCCGGAGGGAGAATAGGCCAGCGAGTCCTGCTGCACTGAACGCAGAGGAGGAGCGGCTCATCGCTGAAATGAACACCCAGGCGATGGACATGCACACTCAGCTCATGGGTGCAGTGGGAAGGGTGCCCGAAAGCATTGATGCACTGGCAAGGAGTGTGGAGCACTACGCTGCAGCACAGGCGGACGCCACGCAAATGCTTAGTGCTGCAATTCAGTCACTGGCTGCCGTGATCCAATCTCAGACTGGTCTCATGCAGTCTCAGATTGAGGCCACAGAAGCACTGACTGCTGCCATCGTCGCTGGTTCGGACACATTTCCCCGGGGCTCTCCCAGCGCCGCAGCAGGCCAGCAATCTGTGCTCCAGCAGATTGCTCCAGATGCTGAGGTGCTGCCCTGTGGGAGTGCCAGTGTGTCGGTCGAACAGGGAGGTGCTGTCCTCTCTCAAGATGACAGCATTCCTGCTGCCACCACTGTCACTTCCCCATTGCACTTGTCACCGCCTGTAGCCCAGACTGCTGCCGCCCATGCAGAGTTGGTGCAGTCTGCAGACGGGCCCTCCAGACCCAGAGCTGGTTGAGGCCCTCCTTCAAGGGCATCTGTCGTCTCAGGTTCTGACATTCAGCAGCCTTCCACCAGCCTTGCTGCAGCCACTGGGGCCCCATTACGGAGGAGCAGTAGGGTGGAAAGGGGGGAAGTGCACAAGGGAAGGAGATCACCCTCGAAGGGCAAAAAGTAGGAGGTCTGACGAATGTTGGGAATGTTTTTATTAAAGGCCGAGTTTCGTGTTAAAACTTTTGTTCAGTGTTTTGGCCATTATCTCCAGGTTGTGAGAACCAGTTATGTTAATTAATGATTTTTTGTGTTTGTTTCTATTAGTTTGTCATGAAGAAACGACACACAGAGTTTGTAAAATAAAAAAGTTTTTGTATTCAAAATGTACATTTTTGGCCTTTGGAATCATTGCTGCCTTGGCCGGCTTTGAGGTTGCGGGTTGCTTTCCATCATGTTGTTCTCCATCCAGAAGCCATTTCCTGAGTAGGGGCTTCTTATCAGTCATTGACGGATGGCCCTTGCAGTTTCAACATTGTGGGCCTCCCTCCCGCCTTGGTGCTGCTTGCTGATCATCCTCCTCCCCTTCCTCCTCCTCTTCCTCCTCCTCCGGTGGTGCACCAAGGCCTGGTGGCATTGGCTGGGTCCTGAGGATTGCTAGGTTATGAAGAATGCAGCACACAACTATAAAGAGGGAGACTCGCTCAGGCGAGTACTGCAGGGCTCCTCATGAGTGGTCCAGACAGCGGAACCATTGTTTGAGCATGCCAATCGTCTGCTCAATGATGTTCCTGGTGGCGAGATGGCTCTCGTTGTACCGCAGCTCAGCAGGGGTGTTGTGGTTACGGAGCGGTGTCATCAGCCAGGTGCACAGTGGATATCCCTTGTCCCCGAGGAGCCAACCACTTGGCTGATGCGGTGCCTGGAAAAGCTCTGGCACACCAGTCTGACGCAAGATGAAAGCATCGTGGCTGCTGCCAGGATAGCGGGCATTGACAGCGAGTGTCAGCTGTCTGTGGTCACAGACCAACTGGACATTTAAGGATTGGAACCCCTTGCAGTTTCGGAAAACCTCTGCATTCTCATGCGGTGTCCGCAATGCCACATACGTGCAGTCAATGGCGCCCTGCACCATGGGGAAGCCCGCTATCCTCGCAAAGCCCAATGCGCGTTCATGCTCTTTGGCACAGGTCATCGGAAAAGAGATGTACTGGCGTCTCCTTTTATAGAGGGCAATTATGACCTGCCGGATACAGCAATGGACCGCGAACTGGGAGATATTGGCGATGTCCCCAGTAGCTGCTTGAAAGGAGCCGGTGGCATAAAAATTCAGAGGCACTGTCACCTTCACTGCCGCCGACAGAGACGTCCTGGTCCTCAGTTGAGGCTGCAGATCTGGCTGCAGCAGGTGGCAGAGCTCAGTGACTACCTCCTTGCTGAAGCGCAGCCTGCGCAAACACTGCTCCTCAGACAAATTAATGTAGGAGAATTGTTCCCGGAATACCCTGGGAGGGTAAGGTATCCTGTGCAGAGGCCTGTTGGCCCTCCTCCGTCTGGCCATGATTGCCACTCTCTCTCTGCGTCTCTGTTGCCTCCGATTCTGCAGGCGCAGGACAATGCCCAGAATCAGTGCAGCCCCCACAGTCTCTTGACAATCGAAGTAATGAAGGTCAAATCCAAAAGTACCTGCAAAGTGATGCTCAGCAGCCAAAACTATTTCACACAGCATTGACTCTATGCAGAAGTCTCTCTCTCTCTCTCTGAGAATCTCTCTCTCTCTGTCAGAATGAGTGGTGCAAAAATGTCTACCACAAAAAAAGGCAGGAAGAGGGTGCCTTTAAATAGCGCCCGCCCCAGCCCCTCACCGACTGGGAAACGTTCCAGTCTCCCTCTCGTTGCTTGCGGCAGGCGGAAAGGAGGAGGGGCGCCACTCAATATCCGGTCCGGGGCGCCACTGGGGCGTTGCACACTCGACTGACGTCACGATCTGCGGGCGCAGGAGATCGGGGCGGTAGACTTTTGCGCTGCCGCAAAAACTCTAGTCAATTTCGTGAGCAGCGCAAACATTGCCGCGCCCGGGCGCTAGTTGCTTTGCGCCCATTAGCGCCCTATTACGGCGCTAACGGGAGGCGCAAAGCAACCAAATATTTCCCCCAAAATCCGAGGGGCGGCCAGGGTCGGTGTCACGGTTGCAGCCCGCTGCCTACTGCAGCCCACTCTCTCCAAGTGATTTTGCGTTAATAGGGCTTGATAAGCCCGCCCAGCGAGGTTCCCGGCCAATTAATAGGAAGTGGGTCTGACGGCGTCATTTGATGACGCATCATCAGCCGATTTCCTTAAAGGGGCCATGTCCAAATTGATTTTGACAGTTGTGCTGTCAGTGTTCTACAGCATTGAGATGCTGCAAACACTGACAAGCACCGCACAAAGGTGCACGGCTGCACCCAGGCCCTCCCATGACTCCCTCCATATGCTTATGGAGGGAGTCACAGCACGCAGGGAGGTTCTCTTCCCTTCTCATGGGCGGAAGAAACCTCCCCAGGAGACCAACGCAGCTTGGTTGCACATTGCACAGGAGGACACAAGCAGGGATGTCGTCAGGAGGACCAGGCTGCAGTGGCACAAGCCTTTCACTGATCTCAGTAGATCACGAAACGTTACTGCCAAGCCACACTCAACCTCATCCTGCTGTGCCACTCATCACATCCCCATCACTCTGCCTTCCCTACCCTACTCCTGTACATCTTTACTCACACCAACTTACCTTGCACCTCCACCCATCCCTCTCTATCTACATTATCACTTCCCCATCTCAGTAGCCACCCCTCACACTCACCCTCATCCTAATGCAATCATACCAACTACCAACGCACAAGGGTAAGCACTTGGGTGTTTTATGCAATGTTCATGTAATGTTTCTGTTAATGTGCTGTCAAACATTGAAACCTTTATTTTCAACACTTTACCTTATTGGACAGATCTGAGCTCACCTTTGGAAGTGTCTTAGTGAGTTCCAGTGAATGTTGAGACATAACTCCCCCCGCCCCCCACAATTGTGATGAGTGTGAAGGGAATGGCTTGGGCATTGTAGGGATGCTTTATGATGCTGGTGTGGGGTGGTGCCAACCTGGCGCATCATGTGGCAGCCAGGGTATACAGTGCCAAGTGAAGTAAATCTGGCCATGGTGATGCCATCGCTGGCCTCCCAGGCAACAATGTTGTCGGGTGCTGAGGCCCTGTTTCCTGTGCAGCATCAGGTGATTGCGGAGAAGGTTGGTATTGTTGTTGATGATGTTGTTGTGCCTGGTGATATTGGTGTTGGGGCTGATTGTGGAGGGATTCAGAGGACCACGGTGAGATTTTTTCAAGGGCACTGATGTTGCTGGAATAGATGGCAGGTGAAGTTGAGATGACAGAAGCAATCTGTCAATGGTGAGAGAGCTTGCTCCAAGGAGGGGACAGTGGATAGAGAGTTTACTCCAAACACTGACGAAGGGTCCTCAAGCCGAAACGTTGGCTCTGTTTCTCTCTGCTCGATGCTGCCTGACCTGCTGAGTGTTTCCAGCACTTTCTGTTGTTATTCCAAACCGCATACTGCTCAAAAGTATCTTCCAAGTCCTGAAGGCTCAAGCTTCTGACATTGGAAAGTGACCAGCTGTGAAATGGTAGCTTTCATACCACTTTCGCAGCTGTCACCTATTCACAGCAATGGGGAGACATAGAGAACCCGACCTACTTACCTGACGTGATCTCCGAACGATGTGAACCTCGTTAAAAAAGTGGTAAAATAGAAATAGGCTGGCAAAATAGTAGTTAACAAGCATTTAACTATTTTAAATGCCTCCCCCGCCACTTGGTGTCGGGTCTGTTCTGAAATCGCAGACCCGACACTTTGGAAACTTACATGGAGGCGGGTTTGGAGCGGGCTCCCAACCCGCTGTCAATCATTTCGAATTTGACAGCGGACCCGCCTCCAAACCTGCCCTCTGAGCGCCAGCAAAATCGCGGCCAGAGACATTCAAATCTCACTCTATAGCCATCTGCAATTTCCCCAAAAGAGGAGCAGTTTGTCCATCTTACTCAAGGAAGATGGTGGGAGGTAAAGTAGGATTGAAAAAAATGTGGCAAAGGAGGAGTTCCCTCCCACACTCTTCAAACATGGTTCCTGAGTTGGCCAAGGAGATGCTACCAAGGGGATGGCTGGGGGAGGGGAGTATTCTTTAATAGAATTGAAAGTATTTCTAATATCCAAAAGAAAAAAAATACACACACTCACTTGACATTTTCAGTTTTAGGCAAGTTATAGCTAAAAGACCGGAGCAGACATTTAGGGCTGGGTTTTACGAACCTCGGCGGGTCCGTGATGGGCGATGTCGGTGGCGGGTCCTGACCCCGCTGCTGTCTCCATCCCGGTCTCTGAAATGAATTTACCGTGATTGGGCTTGTTAAACCCGCCCAGCGCATTTCCCAGCCAATTAGAGGAAGCGGGTCTGGTGACGTCATTTGATGATGCATCAACAGCTGGTTTCCTTAAAGGGACCATGACCAACTTTCTTTTGACATTTGTGCTGTCAGTGTTCTACAGCATTGAGGTGCTGCAAACATTGACAAGCACTGCACAGAGGTGCAGGGCTGCACCCAGGCTCTCCCATGACTCCCTCCATATGCTCCATATCCCTCCATATTACAGAGGGTCCTCTTCCCGTCCTATGGGCGGAAGAAATCTCCCTAGGAGATCAACACAACCTGGTTGCACATTGCAGAAGAAGGCTCAAACAGGAATGTCATCAGGAGGACCTGGGTGCAGTGCCGCAAATGTTTCAATGATCTCAGTAGATCATGAAATGTTAGTACAAAGTCACACTCACCATCATCTGCTGTGCCACTCATCACATCCCCATCACTCTGCCTTCCCTACCCTACTCCTGCACATCTTTACTCACACCAACTTACCTTGCACCTCCACCCATCCCTCTCTATCTACATTATCACTTCCCCATTTCACTAGCCACCCTTCACACTCACCCTCATCCTAGTCCAATCATACCAACTAAGAGCACACAAGGTTAGGCAGTTGAGTGTTTTATGCAATGTCCATGTAAAGTTTCTGTTAATGTGGTGTCAAACATTGAAACCTTTATTTTCAACACTTTGCGTTCTTGGACAGATTTGTGTGCACCTTTGGAAGTGGCTTAGTGAGTCGTAGTGAATGGTGAGACATAACGGTACTCCCCACAATGGTGATGACTGTGAAAGGAATGGCTTGGGCATTGTAGGGATGCTTTATGGTGATGTGTGGGGTGGTGCCAACCTGGCGCATCATGTGGCAGCCAGGGTGTACAGCGTCAAGTGAAATAAATCTGGCAATGGTGAGGCCATCTCTGGCCTCCCGGGCAGCAATGTGCTCGGGTGCTGATGCCCTGTGTCCTGTGCAGCTGATTGCGGAGGTGGTTGTTGCTGGTACTGCTGGTGTGCCTGGTGATGTTGGTGTGCCTGGTGATGCTGGTGTTGGGGTTGATCGTGGTGGGATTCTGAGGACCAAGGTGAGAGATTTTCAAGGGCACGCATGTTGATGTAATAGATGGCAGGTGAAGTAGTGATGACAGAAGCGATCTGTCAATGGCGGGAGAGCTAATGTGGTCAGACTAGATGGAGACTTGTATAAAGACTTGCAGCATTCTGAATCTGTAGTTGAAATGCAGTTTAGAGAAGCTATTGGTGAAGGGAACAATTCTCGATCAGTTGGGAGCTTTGACTTGATATTTGAAGCAGTCTCAACTCATCAGCTGATTCAGTGGCCACTGACCTCCCGCCTCAGCTTCACAGACGAGGTCTTGGCACAACGCAAAACCAGTGGGCTACCTGTGAAACTCAAAAATCTGGGGGGAAAAAACATTGTTAAGTGGCTGTAAACAAGCCACTAATCATTTTAATTGCCTCCCCCGCCGCTGCTTAGTGCTTGACAGGGAAAGGCGTGTGGTGGCGGGTTCACAGTGGGGTCCCGACCTGCTGGGAAAAAAGAAACACTTTCCCACCCGACCTGCCACCGATCGCGGCCACTGACCCCACGCAAAATCCAGCCCATTATAACTATCAGGAAAGACTGAACAAATATCTCTTGTATCTGGAAAAGAGAAGGCTGAGGGGCAACATAATAGAGGTCTTTAAAATTATGAAGGGGTTTGATAGGGTAATGTAGAGAAGATGTTTCCACTTATGGGGAAGTCCAAAACTAGGGATGATAAATATAAGACAGTCACAAGATAGTAATCTCCGGATTAGTCCCGGTGCCACGTGCTAGTGAGTACTGGAATAGGAGGATAGAACAGATGAATGCGTGGCTGGAGAGATGGTGCAGGAGGGAGGGCTTTAGATTCCTGAGGCATTGGGACTATTTCTGGGGAAGGTGGGACCTGTACAAGCCGGACGGGTTACACCTCAACAGAGCCGGGACCAATATTCTCACGGGGAGGTTTGTTAGTGCTGTTGGGGAGGGTTTAAACTAGCTTGGCAGGGGGATGGGCACCAGCATATAGGAGTAAAAAAGAGGAATAAGGTGCATGAAAGAGTGAGTGTGTTGCATAGTACTAGAGAAGAAAGTAGTACTAGAGGCGGAAGTAGTACCATATTAGATAGGAGCAGACTAAGAAAGACCATGAAAAATTCAAAAATGGGCTAAGAATGCATGTATGTAAACACACAAAGTGTGGTGAATAAGATTGGTGAGTTACAAGCACAATTAGCTGTGTGGCAATATGATGTGGCAATAACGGGAACGTGGCTTAAAAACGGTGAGGACTGGGCACTTAATATTCAAGGGTACAAGGTGTTCAGAAAAGATAGGGAAGGAAAAAAGGGAGGTGGGGTGGCAGTGCTGATTAAGGAAGACATTGTAGTGTTGGTAAGGGAGGATGCTCTTGAGGGGACAAGGACAGAATCCATTTGGTTAGAGTTGAGGAGCAAAAAGGGTATTATCACGCTATTGGGGGTATTGTATAGGCCTCCAAAAAGTGAGAGGGAGGTAGAGGAGAAGATCTGCAGGGAAATTGCAGAGATATGCAAGAGCTATAGAGTGGTGATATTGGGGGACTTTAATTACCCAAATATCGATTGGGATAATGCTAGGGTAAAGGGAAAGGACAGAGAGGAATTTCTGAAATGTGTTCAGGAGAATTTCCTTGACCAGTATGTTCTTGGCCCAACTCGGAAGGAGGCATTGCTGGATCTGGTGCTGGGGAATGAGGTGGGCCAGGTCGACCAAGTGTCTGTGGGAGAACACTTGGGTACAAGTGATCATCGTATCATAAGATTTAGATTAGCAATGGGGAGGAGCAAGGAACAATCTAGAGTGGAACTTCTAAACTGGAATAGGGCTAACTTCAATGGGATGCGAAAGGATCTAGCCAGGGTAAAATGGAACCAAAGACTGACAGGAAAAACTGTAACAGAACAATGGGTGATCTTTAAGGAGGAGATGTTCCAAGTACAGGCTAGGTACATTCCAACAAGAGGGAAGGGTAAGGGAACCAAAGCAAGGGCTCCTTGGATGACGAGGAAGATAGAGAAGATGATGAAACAAAAAAAGAGGGCGTATGATGCATGTCAGGTGAATTCTTCAAGGGAGAACCAGACCAAATACAATAAGTTGAGAGGGGAAGTGAAGATGAAAATAAGATTGGCAAAGAGAGAATATGAGTGTAGAGTGGCGGTTAATATAAAAGGGAAGCCAAAAATCTTTTACTGGCATGTAAACAGTAAGCGGGTAGTAAGAGGCGGGGTGGGGCCTATAAGTGACAAAGAAGGTGATATATGCTTAGAGGCACAGGGCAAGGCTAGAATACTCAATGAGTACTTTGTATCGGTGTTTACTAAGGAAGAGGATGCTGACAAAATATCGGTAGCAGTGCAAAAGGTAGAAGCAATGGAAGGGGTGAAAATTGATAGACAGGATGTACTAGAAAGGCTGGGTATGCTTGGAGTGGATAAGTCGCCTGGTCCAGATGGCTTGCATTCCAGATTGCTAAGGGAATTGGGGGAGGAGATAACGGAAGGGCTAGCCATAATTTTCCAATCTCCCCTAGATGCGGGGGAGGTGCCTGAGGATTGGAAAGTGGCAAATGTGACACCATTGTTCAAGAAAGGGTGTAAGGACAATCCTAGTAACTACAGGCCGGTCAGTTTAACATCAGTGGTGGGCAAACTTTTAGAAACAATAATCAAGGGAAAAATTAATGGGCACTTGGAGAGGTTTAAGCTAATTAAGGAGCCAACATGGATTTGTAAAAGGCAGATCATGTTTGACTAATCTAATTGAATTTTTTGATGATGTAACAGGGAGGATCGATGAAGGGAATGCAATGGATGTTGTTTACATGGATTTTAGGAAGGCGTTTGACAAAGTACCACATAGAAGGCTGGTTAACAAAATTGAGGTTCATGGAATAGGTGGGTCAGTGGCAGCTTGGATAAGGAATTAGCTTAAGGACAGAAAACAGCGAGTTGTGGTAAATGGCTGTTTTTCAGACTGGAGGATGTGAAACAGTGGTGTTCCCCAAGGGTCAGTGCTGGGGCCACTGCTTTTTTTGATATATATAAATGAACTGGATATTGGAATAAAAAGTAGAATGTCTAAATTTGCCGATGACGCCAAACTTGGGGGTGAGGCAAACAGTGAGGATGATACCAATCAACTGCAACAGGACATAGAAAGGCTGGGAAAATGGGCAGACAAGTGGCAGATGGAATTTAATACAGAGAAGTGTGAGGTGATGCATTTTGGCAGAAGGAACAGGGAGAGGCAATATACACTTAATGGCACAGTTTTAAAGAGTGTGCAGGGACAGAAGGACCTGGGAGTTAATGTGTATAGGTCCCTGAAGGTGGCAGGACATATTGAGAGAGCGGTTCGCAAAGCATATGGGATCTTGGGTTTCATAAATAGCGGTATTGAGCACAAAAGTAGAGAAGTTATGCTGAATATTGTAAGGGATTCTGACCCTGCGTGTCTCGCAGCCTGTGAGATTCACGCGGCTCTGTGCAGCCTGTATGTCAGTGCGGGTTTAGGCCTTGTTGCCTGTTCTGGTCTCCAGCCAGTCTGGGAGCACTAGACACACCTGTGAGTGGTTCGAATCACTCGCCCTTACGGTTCTAGACACTGGACTTAGATGCGAGAGCAGTAATGGAGATGAAACTCATGTAGACTCGGTTGAATGGTACGAAATGGAAAATCTTTATTGCATGATATTTAAGACTACGAAATACATGTCATAAGCACAGATTAATGACAGTACAATCTTACAAGCAGTTATACAGCCGATTCTAGGGAAACGAGGAACGAACGACACACCGCAAATAGGGGCACACATTACAAGTATCCTTAATACTTAAACCCTCCCCTATCAATATCTGTCCTAACTAGATTCGTAGGATTTCGAGACTCATGCTCACCACTCGTGATAACTCGGAGAAATTCCGAATAGCTGATCGGATGTTTTTCACCGCAGCACCCACGTGTCGGTCAGGAGATCTCCTGGTCCCACTTGTTTACTTGCTTCTGCTCCGGCTAGCAGGCTGGACCGTCTGCTGTGATGAAGATCTGTGTTGGTTGGTTTAACAGGTACTTTTCCGAGCAGGTTTCACAGCTCAGTCAACATCATCGATGATGAACCGTTCTTGCAAGTTCAAAGAAGTCTTCCTGGCAAGGAAAACTTGGCTATTCGACCTACAGGCGCGGTCGGGATTTACTGACCGTGGCGATGAGTATGGTCTTCCTCTCTTCTCATCTCATCTCATCTCATCTCATCTCATCTCATCTCATCTCGGGCCTTTGGTTCCGCTGCCAGTTACCAACATAGGTCTTCGTTACGCGACACGAGGTAGATCCGAACGGATCAGAAAGTTCAACAGTCTTTTTCAAAGAGGCACCAGGCAGGCAGGAACCAGACTACGAGTCAAAACACAGGAGCAGCCACGAGGTTACGAGTCGATCGGATAAGAGAATAAGAGAAAGATGGACGGTTGGAGCTTGTAATTATAGTACAAAATCTTCCGTTTCCCGCCCAACCTTAATGTCCTTTCTTTTGTTTGGGTCTGGCGCTCAAATGTCTTGTATGGGTGATCTCCGTTCTTAATGGGTTTCGGGGCTACTCGTAAATGTCTGAGTACCTGTTAATATTTCTCCCATTGTTAAATCGGTCGGTGTTCTCCCTGGAGGGGTTTTGGGGCTTCCAAGTGTTTTGTATAACTACCTGCTAACGGCTCTCTCATCGTAGAGTCGTTGGGATTTTACATATTAATGTCTTTTGGATGGGCCCTTGATTACTCGGTACAATAGCTTTCATTCGTACCTGGGAGACCGATTTCAGTATTTATGTGTATACTGCAAACCCATAATGTCTCGTGTATTATCTTCAATGTGCTGAATCTTAATCGATCTTGCACAAATGTTTATTGGAACGCCATCTTGTCTGCCTGTCGAAAAGTCTAGAATGTTCTGTCACGAGGTGCGGCGGCCATTTTACAGGCTGCTTGTGTCCACTTTGAAAAACCCTGGCAGCATTCTGCTGAAATAAAAGCTGTTTGAACGAGACTCTGTGTTTTCTCCTTATTAATAAAATCACGATATATTGCAAATTCTACAGTCCCTCCTGTTGATGCGAATAACTCCGCTTATCGTATCAAAAATCATAGTGGTGAGCAATATTATCTCGATTTCTCTCCGAATCCAGCAAATTAATCCCATAACTTTAACCTAAATAGGGTCTCTGTGTCGTCCTTATTTCCCAAGAAAATTACATTTTATATCACCGTGGGCCTTTATTTGCCCTTAAACTTACACCACTTGTTTTCCTTCCCGGCGTAACCAGGCCGATGCCTCTCGTATCACCTGTATATTCATCTTTTATTCAGGGAAAGGAAAAACAAAACCCAAAACCAAACAATCATTTTTAACTGTAACACCATCACCAAAATAATCAACACCAACTCTTAAAACATGCCGAGTTCCCAAACGTATTTACAATCTTTGAAAATCATGATCGAGTACAAACTTCCGCGGCGCACGTGGCGAGCGGGAATGACGCCATTTTCCGATTACACGGTGCTCTCATCGTGCACGCGCACGTAACGTTCTCGCCACTCTCCCGTGTTTTCATGCTTGGTGAGGCGTTTGTCTCTTTTACAATGTACGACCAATAGGTACACTACAATAAACACTTGACATACGACTAAAATGTGGGAGGCTATTCTGACCCATGAAGGCACTTCAATATTGGTGAACAGATTCCACCACGGTGGAATTACTATATCCAGAATGTCTGTTCCTATTTCGACAGTTTTCTGCTCTAATGTGTAAAAATGTTTCTGTGACACCGCGACGGCTTTTAAAAGCTTGGTGAGGTGTTCAGGGAGAGGGGGAATGAGGTATCCGAAATGCGCGACGAATCGTTGCAAGTCGGTGAAATTCTCTTTTACTGTGAGATGAACAGTGGATGGTTCAGGGATTGGGATAATTCGCTGTTGTGCTACTTGAACTTCCGCCCTGGGTTTAAAACAGAAACTGCTGTCACTCACCGGACACCGGCTACGGTTTCCATGCTGGTAGTGTTGCGCTGCAGTGGTAACACAATATGTTCCACCCCCGATGTATGCTACCTGCGGAGGCACATGATCTTGTGCCATTGCCTCCATGGTGCAATTCATGGACTTGGCGCCAGTCGTTCTGAACCCGCACTGTGGTGTTAAAAAGGCATTCAAGTGCTGGGGGCACAGTATTATGTGTGCTCCCCTGCCACGACAACCAGAGAGATCTGTACCTGTCATCGTTTGCTCCCAGCGGATGACGTAAGGTGGAACCGCTGCATAACGAATGTGGGCTCCCCCCTGAATGACACCAATGTTCTCTACCCGATACACCGGGGCGGGCTTTGCTGTGTCGCCCAAAACCGGCATGCGTAAAACTATACCCATAATGGTATGGTTTGATCGTCCGCAGTCCACGGGGACTGGGTATGCTTCTGAAGCTAGCCTGAGCTGGCACGGGCTCAATGCGTTCTGAAAAGGGTGGAGCGCCCGCAGGTGTTTGTTACTTATCCAGGACGGGACCAAACCTTGTTTTAAATCCTCCAAATTACTGCGGCCCTCGCCCAGTAACCACGCCCCGTAAAGCACGCACACCTCGTTCTGCGCAGCTTGATCGGATGCATTCCGATCTTCCCTAATCAGGGCATTTACCGTCTTTGCATGTTTCTCCAACTCTGCTATAATTTCCTTTAAATGGAGAGTCATGGCTTGGTCCTCGTGTAGACCCGACCCTACCACTTTATTCTCATCTGTTAGAATGTCTTTTAATTGTGTCTTTAGACCATTAATCTGGGTCTGCAGCTCCACACTGTCTAGAGCGTTGACCACAGATGTACCCGTGTTAAAAGCAGTGAACGCATCGTTCACCAAACCCCTTCTTTGCCTCCCTACTTGATCCAAAACTTCCTGTGGTGCGGTGTACAAACTTGTTTTATCAATTTCCGCGAAATCGAATTCGTAAAATTGTCTGAACATCTTGGTCAACAGGACCTGATACAACTGTTCCGTCTTTTTGGGGCACCACTCTGGTAACCGCACCTCGGTGAGATTTAAAATCACCGAGGCCACCGCGTAATGTACCCCCTGAAATAGTATCTGGTCTGTGGGGACCAGTACCAAACCATTCCCGGGTCCCTTACTAGTTTTAGGGCACCCTTCTTCCTCAGCTAGAACCACCGGAATCGTGGGCGGGGCTTTGCGTGGGCGCGTAATGAGCTCAGTGGCATTTACTGGGATCGGGGAGAATGGGGCTCCGCACCCCCTGGTGCTCGCATCCCACCTCATCCCCTGTCCGTTATCCTGCAATTGATTAATGAAAAATATGGAGATGCCTTTGGGGCAAACGTACTTTGACCCCCACATACATACATAAATTCCCTCGTCCGGTTCCCACCATTTGTCCCAACAGACTTTCACTTGTCCGTTTGTCCCCGTAATTGTCCGATGGGTATTATTACCCAGTCGTTCCCACTCGACCGAAGAGTTCCTCATAGTTTTGCTCAGCTTTCGCAGCCACCACCATCGGCTCAATGGGACATTCCCACTACAAGTCAAACAAATCCGTTTGCCGACGGTGACGCTGATCCTGGGTGCGATGATCCTTACTTTGGGGCACATTAAAGAAGTCTCTTTGTAGGCAAACCCCGATGTGCTAGAATACTCCGTTGAGTTCGTTCCCAGCCATCCTGGCCACCGTCCCTTGTGGAAATAGGTGCTGGTCTCCTCTGCCTCCCGTCTTCCGGTCCCATCCACCGCGATGGGGGCCGTGTCCCCGGAACATCCAAACACCACGACATCCTTGGTGCGGCCTCGATAGGCCAATCCACATCCGATTGCCGCGAGCAATACTAGAATTCGTTCCATCCTTCCTTGGTTCCTGTGATCAGATAGAATGAGGTAGCCAGCCTCGCAAGAGTCTCTGGCTTTTGTGAAGGGTGAGCGGGTCCCCTGACCTCGCCTCACGTAAACTTCAACGTTCGCTTTAACTTTAACTTTAACTAAACCTATTTTTAAAACTCCCATCATTTTACCGTTTTCTGTTAAAATTAAACTACAAACTTAACCTGATTTAAAACTATAAACTTAACCTTGAACTATGAACTTAAAACTTAAAACTTATTACTATACAGTGCCGCCCGTTCTCAGGGCGGCCCCTTTAAATTCTGAGAAGGCTGCTGCGAGCTCTTCCCGACGGTGGGAGGGCACTGACCCTTCATTTGATCTGCCGCAGCCTGTTGTTGCACTGATTCCTTCCTCTGATCTGCCGCAGCCTGTTGCTGCTGCGATGGGGCCGGGCTGTATCTGGGTTGCCTTAACCTTAAGTCTACGCCTTGGGGCAGTCTGGGGACATGACCACATCCTCCTGGGCTGGGGTTCTCTACTTGACCTACGGGGAGTTGCCATGGGCGGGGGTTCCGTGACTGACGGACCGGGTTCCGAGACTTCCATCGGGACGACCTGGGGTTCCACCACAGTCGCTGGCTCCGCCTCCGCTGACTCCGCCTCCCTAACCTCGGGGCTCGCAGTTTGTGGCTCCGCCCTGCTCGGCCCAGCAGGTGGCCCTTCACTCGTGATCTCTGCCTCCCCCGAGGACAGGACGTTCAAAGCGGGCGGCTCTGTCTCTGGGGTCCTCACCGTCACTCCCTGTGCTCCCACAGCGGCTGGCCCCGCCTCCCCTAGCTCCTCCCTCCTGTCCTCGGGACCTGCAGCTTGTGTGTCCACCCTGTGTGGATCTCTATCTGCAGCCCGTATTCTCCCTATATCTAAAACGGGACCGTTCCTCCAAAACCACTCGTCTTCATCACTATCCTCATCTGACTCGAGTTCCCGGAATTCTCCCTCATCTGACTCCCAACCCCACAAAAATGCTTCATGATCTTCCAGGATGTCCCCTCCCCTGATGCAAGCTGCTTTGCCTGCCCGTGTGCCTTGTGGTCCTACCTGGGGCTGTGCTTCCCCACTGGCGGGGTTTACCCCTGTGGTTTTCCCTTGCGCACCTGGCTTGTACAGTTTGCATTGGTTTACGTGGAACCACTTAGTGCGCCGAGGCACTTTTACGGCGTATACCATGGGACTCGCCTTGTCTACAATGTTGTAGGGTCCCATATACAGTGGTTCCAGACTCCCTACTCTGGCGTAGTTTCTGACCATGACCTGGTCTCCTACTTCCCACTCCCGCGTTTTGCGGGGTTCCAACAACAAGCGATTGCCCTGATGCTGCCTTCCCATGTTCCCAGCCGCCTGCTCATAAACCTGCTTCAGGCGCTCCAAGAGAGTCTGGGCGAACTTGTCCCTGCTTATCTCTTGGAGCTGACCCTCAGTGAGCACCGGCGCTAGCACATGGGTGGGGGTTCGCATGAGCCTCCCAGTCATTACCTCGTGCGGGGAGTACCCCGTACTTTTTGACTGACTGGCCCGGACCCCCATGAGGACTAAAGGCAGAACTTCCGCCCATTTTTGGGGCGAGTTCCTAGTCTCTTTCCTCAATTTCTCCTTCAGGGTCCGGTTCATGCGTTCAACAATCCCGGATGACTGGGGATTGTGTGCTACGTGCCACTTCCCTTCAATGCCCAAAAGCATGAGGGTGTTCTGCATCACCTGGCCGGTGAAATGACTCCCTTGGTCTGACTCCACAAAACGGGGAAGTCCCCACCGCGAGAACACTTCCCGGACCAAGATTTTTGCTGTACCCAGTGCCGTAGCTGTTCGACAGGGGAAGGCTTCCACCCACTTGGAAAACACATCCACCAAGACGAGGCAGTATTTATAACCTCCCTGGGTGGTGGGCAGGGGTCCTATATAGTCGATCTGTATCGACTGCCATGGTCCCTCTACCCTTCTTACGTGTCCCATGGGCACCTTCCTTTTCTGGGGGTCTGGGTTGTTTGCAGCGCACACAAGACAGTTTGCACAGAACTCGCGGACTTGTTCCCTGAGCCCTGGCCACCATCCCGCTTGCTCTACCCGTTGCCAGGTAACCTCGGGCCCGGGGTGCCCTGCCCCTGGTCCCTCGTGAGCCAACTGGAGGAATTCCCTCCTGTGCTGCTGCGGCACAACCCACTGCTCCTCGCGGAACAGCATGCCTTCCTTAACTGAGAGGGTTGCCGTACTGTACGGACCTTCTACCTGCCTCCCCTCAGCAATGGTTTTTAGGACTGCTTTTAGGGCGGGATCCTGGGCTTGGACGGTCTTAAGGTCCAGGGGCAATGCTACCCTGGTGTTCCCGGGATTCCCGTCCCTGCCTCGGATCGCTGCTATGGGTCTGGTCCCATAGGGGTCCCAGAAAATGCCGTTGCGGGCACCTTCCCTGGCTAGCGCATCCGCCTGCTGGTTGCCCTCCCCACGGGGCTCTGTGGAGGAGTGAGCTTTCACCTTATGGATGAAAATCTCTCCTTCCTCCCCTACTGCTGCTGCTAAGATCTTTTCCAGCAAGGGCTTCACCGTTAAAGGTCGCCCGTCCGCGGAGGTGTATCCACGGCGGGACCAAATGGCCAGGTATTCCGTACACGAATTGCAGGTGAACATACTGTCCGAGCAAATCGTGTATGGGGTTGGGAAAATGTCTGGGTGGGTAACAACGTACACCACGGCAGACAGCTCAGCCTGCTGCACGCTCATGGTGCTAGGGAGCTTGATCGCCAGGGCAAGGTTTGCCGCAGGGTCATAAACTCCACACCCCGTGAGTCGTTCGCCAGCAGATACTGTGCTAGACCCATCAACATAAATCTCGCGCCCAGTGGGATGTATCCCGGCCCGTAAACCTATGTTGACGTCCCACACCCCTTCCACCGAACACCGGTGGGCTGTACCGGGGTATACCAAATTGGCCGCAAGCCTGGGCTCGCAAAGACCTTTTACTCTAAGATCCAACTGGGAGAGAAGAAGGGTCCAGCGCGCAATGCGCACGCTGCTTACGGTCCCATCTTTAATCCTCCCATCCAGAAGCATTTTAGTTGGTGTGTGATGTGTGAGGAGAGTGATGGGAGAGAGCCCTGTGAAGATCGCTGATCTTTTCACAGCCCAATGCGTGGCTAAAAGGTGCCTTTCGCAATTGGA
>JASTWF010001048.1:37131-129745 GCA_030390025.1 Squalus acanthias | reverse complement strand
AGTGACATCACACAGGAGCAGGGAGCCAATCAATCAAAGAGCAGCCTGGAAAAATGTTAAAGCGGCCAAGCCCCTCCCAATCCCCCCGGGGCAGGTACATAACGAACATACGAATTAGGAGCAGGAGTCGGCCATTCGGCCCCTCAAGCCTGTTCCACCATTCAATAAGATCATGGCTGATCTGATTACTCCACATTCCCGTCCAACCCCCGATAACCTTTCACCCCCTTGCTCATCAAGAATCTATCTACGTCCGCCTTAAAAATATTCAAAGACTCTGCTTCCACCGCCCTCTGAGGAAGAGAGTTCCAAAGACTCACGACCCTCTGAGAAAAAAAATTCTCATCTCTGTCTAAAATGGGCGCTCCATTATTTTTAAACAGTGACCCCTAGTTCTAGATTCCCCCACAAGAGGAAACATCCTCTCCGCATCCACCCTGGCAAAACCCCTCAGGATCTTATAGGTTTCAATCAAGTCACCTCTTACTCTTCTAAACTCCAGTGGATACAAGCCTAGCCTGCCCAACCTTTCCTCATAAGACAACCCGCCCATTCCAGGTATTAGTCGAGTAAACCTTCTCTGAACTGCTTCCAACGCATTTACATCCTTCTTTAAATAAGGAGACTAATACTGTACACAGTACTCCAGATGTGGTCACAACAATGCCCTCGATAACTGAAGCATAAACTCCCTACTTTTGTATTTAATTCCCCTCGCAATAAACGTTAACATTCTATTAGCTGTCCTAATTACTCGCAGTACCTGCATACTAACCTTTTGTGATTCATGCACTAGGACACCCAGAACCCTCTGCATCTCAAAGCTCTGCAATCTCTCACCATTTAGATAAGATGCTTACTTTTTATTTTTCCTGCCAAAATGCACAATTGCACATTTTCACACATTATACTCTATTTGCCAGATCTTTGCCCACTCACTTAACCTATTTATATACCTTTGTAGCCTCCATATGTCCTCTTCACAATTTACTTTCCTACCTATCTTTTTGTCATCAGCAAATTTAGCAACCATACCTTCGGTCCCTTCATCCAAGTCATTTATATAAATTGTAAAAAGTTGAGGCCCCAGCATTACCCCTGTGGCTCACTACACATTACATTTGCTGAGCAGAAAATGACCCATTTCTGCCTACACTCTGTTTCCTGTTAGCTAGCCAATCTTCTATCCATGCCAATATGTTACCCCCGACACTATGAGCTTCTATTTTCCGAAATAACCTTTGATGTGGCACCTTATCAAATGCCTTCTGGAAATCTAAGTACAGTACATCCACCGGTTCCCCTTTATCCACAGCACATGTTTCTTCCTCAAAGAACTCCAATAAATTGGTTTCTCAAAGCCATGCAGACTCTGCCTGATTATCTTGAACTTTTACAAGTGCCCTGCTATAACGTCTTTAATACTAGTTTCTAGCATCTTCCCTAAGACAGGTGTTAAGCTAACTGGCCTGTAGTTTCCTGCTTTCTGTCTCTCTCCCTTTTTGAATAAAGGAGTTACAATCGCTATTTTCTAATCTAATGGAACCTTCCCCGAATCTGGGGAATTTTGGAAAATTAAAACCAACGCATCAACTATCTCACTAGCTACTTCTTTTAAGACCCTAGGATGAAGTCCATCAGGACCCGAGGACTTGTCAGCCCGCATCTCCAACAATTTCCTCAATACTACTTCCCTGGTGATTGTAATTTTCTTGACTTCCCCCCTCCCTTCCATTTCCTGATTTACAGCTGTTTCTGGGATGTTACTTGTATCCTCTATAGTGAAGACCGATGCAAAATACCCGTTCAATTCAACTGCCATCGCCTTATTTTCCATTATTAATTCCCCAGACTCACTTTTTATAGGACCAACGCTCCCTTTGTTAACTCTTTAATTTTTAGAATATCTGTAGAAACTCTTACTATCTGTTTTTATATTTCTAGCGAGCTTTCTCTCGTACTCTCATTTTTCTCTCCTTATTAATCTTTTAGTAATTCTTTGCTGCTTGTTTATATTCTGTCCAATCTTCTGACCTGCCACCCATCTTTGCACAATGATATGCTTTTTCTTTACTTTTAATACTATCTTTAACTTTTTTAGTTAACCACGGATGGTGGGTCCTCCCCTTGGAATTTTTCTTTCTCGTTGGAATGGATCTATTCTGTGTATTCTGAAATATCCCATTAAATGTCTGCCACTGCAGCTCTATTGACCCATCGCTTACTCTAGTTTGCCAGTTCACTTTAGCTAGCTCTGCTATCATGCCCTCATAATTGCCCTTATTTAAGTTAAAAAAAACTAGTCTTGGACCAACGCTATTCTCCCTCAAACTGAATGTAAAATTCAATCATATTATGATAGCTGCGACCTAGGGGCACCTTCACTATGTGGTCATTAATTAATCTGATCTTGTTTCACAATACCAGGTCTACTATAGCCTGCTCTCTGGTTGGCTCCAGAATGTGCTGTTCTAAGAAACTGTCCCAAAAACATTCTATGAACTCTAGGCTACCTTTGCCCATCTGATTTTTCCATCTATATGTAGATTAAAATCCCCCATGATTATTGCCGTACCTTTCTAACAAGCTCCCATTATTTCTTCCTTGATACTCCATCCTAACGTGTGGTTACTGTCAGGGGTCCTGTACACCACTTCCACAAGTGACTTCTTGCCTTCATCATTTTTCATCTCTACCCAAACCGCTTCTACATCCTGGTTTCCTGAACTTAAGTCATCCCTCTATTGCGCTAATACCATTATTAATTTACAGAGCCAACCCTCCACTTTTTCCTAAATATCATGTACCCTTCAATAGTCAGGTCCCAATGTTTGTCATCCTGCAGCCATGTCTCTGTCATGGCTATCAGATTGTACTTATTTAATTATATTTGCGCCATCAGTTCATCTGTTTTGTTTCGAATGCTTCGTGCATTCAGATACAGAGCCTTTAGTTTTGTCCTTTTATTATTTTTGTAACCTTTAGCCTTATCTGTTGATTTACTCTTAGATTTGTACTCTCTATCCCTTCCCGTCACGGTCTGTTTATCATTTCCGATATTAATACCTTTCTCTATTGCCTTGTTTCTCCTCCTTGAATTACCACATCTTCCCAGATTTGATCCCTGGCCCCCAATATTTAGTTGAAAGCCCTCTCTACCGACCTAGTTATATGACTCGCCAGAACACTGGTCCCAGCACGGTTCAGGTGAAGACCAACCCAACGGTACAGATCCCACTTTCCCCAGTACTGGTGCTAGTGCCTCAGGAAGTGAAACCAATTTCTCCCATACCAGTCTTTGAGCTACGCATACATCTCTCTAATTTGATGGAGCTTTTCTCTGTATCTAAATCGTGCTCTATCTGCCCTGGGAGTGTTTGAAGGGTCTTTGTAGAGGGAGCTTTACTCTGTATCTAACCCGGGCTGTATCTTCCTGGGAATAGTTGAAGGGACAGTGTAGAGGAAGCTTTACTTTGCATCAATCCGTGTGCTGTGCCTGCCCTGGGAGTATTCGATAGGGCTTTGCAGAGGGAGCTTTACTCTGTACCTAACCCATGCAATACCTGCCCTGCGAGTATTTAATGCGCCAGTGATGAGGGAGCTTTACTCTTTCAAAACAGTGCTGTACCTGCCCTGGGACTGATTGGTGGGACAGTGTGGAGGGAGCTTTACTCTGTATCTAACCCCTGCTGTACCTGCCCTGGGAATATTTGAAGGGTCTTTGTAGAGGGAGCTTTACTCTGTATCTAACCCGTGCTGTACCTGCCCTGGGAGTGTTTGATGGGACATTGTGGAGGGAGCTCTACTCTGTATCTAACCATTGTTGTATCTGCCCTTGGTGTGTTTGATGGCACAATGTATAGTGAGCTATACTCTGTATCTAACCCGTACAGTACCTGGCCTGGGAGTGTTTGATGTGATAGTATACAGGGAGCTTTACTCAGTATCTAACCCGTAATCAACCTGCCCTGGGAGTGTGTGTTGGGACAATGCAGAGGGATCTTTACTAAGTATCTAACAAATGCTGTACCTGCACTGGGACTGTTTGATGGGACAGTGTACTGGGAGCCTTATAACTCTTTATAACGTTAGAATCCTTAATAATCATTTACAAAAGGTGTATAACGGGTTATTAATGATTATAATGATTTATAAAGGGTCATGTCCCTTTATCATATTTTGCATCACTTTGTACTCCATTCAAATCCCTTTATAATCCTTTGTCAATCATTATAACACTTTATAAGCCTTTGTCGATCACTACAACCCTTTATATTCCTTAACCATTCATCATAACCCTTTATATTCTATTATCAAACTTTATATATTATAATACTTGATATTCATTTATAATAATTTATAACCCAGCATAATCCTTTATAACCCTTTATAAAGCGTCAGGATACAGCGTAGGGATAATGGATAGATACTCAAATTGGCAGGATGTGTCTCGCGGTGTCCGGCAGGGCTGTGTTTTGGGGCCTCAGCTATTCACAATATTTATTAATGACTTAGGTGATGTTATAGAAAGTCATATACCCAAATTTGCCGATGACACAAAGATAGGCAGCACTGCAGGCAGTGTAGGTGAAACCATCAAATTACAAAGGGATATTGACAGATTAAGGGAATGGGCAAAACTATGGCAAATGGATTTCAATGTAAGCAAATGTGAGGTCAATCACTTTGGACCCTAAAAGGATAGAACAGGTTACTTTCTAAATGGTGAAAAGCTAAAAAGAGTGGATGTCCAAAGAGACTTGGGGGGTCCAGGTACATAGATCATTAAAATGTCATGGACAGGTACAGAAAATAATCAAAAAGGCTCATGGAAAGCTGCTCTTTATATCTAAAGGACTAGATTACAAGGGGGTAGAAGTTATTCTGCAGCTATACAAAACCCTGGTTAGACCACACCTGGAGTACTGTGAGCAGTTCTGGGCACCACACCTTAGGAAGGATATATTGGCCTTGGAGGGAGTGCAGCGCAGGTTTACCAGAATGATACCCAGACTTCAAGGGTTAAGTTACGAGGAGAGATTACACAAATTAGGGTACTATTCCCTAGAATTTAGAAGGTGAACTGAGCGAAGTTTTCAGGATATTAAGGGGAACAGATAGAGTAGATAGCGAGAAACTATTTCCATTGGTGGGGATACTAGGACTGGAGGCACAGTCTAAGAATTAGAGGCAGTCCTTTCAGGAGTGAAATTAGGAAACACTTCGACACACAAAGTGGTAGAAATTTGGAACTCTCTTCCACAAACGGAAGTGGATGCTAGATAAATTGTTAATTTTAAATCGGAGATTTATTGCTTTTTGTTAACCAAAGGTATGAAGGGATATGGGCCAAAGGTGGGTTTATGGAGTTAGAGAGCAGATCAGTCAATGTCGCATTGAATGGGGCAACAGGCTCGAGGGGCTGAATGGCCGACTCCTCTTCCTATGTTCTTCAGTGTAGGATCCGTTGACTTGTTAGCCCTCCCCAAATGCATTACCTCACACTTCTCCGGATTGAAATCCAATTGACACAATCTTCCTGCATGTAGCATGAGTTATACACAGAGTAAAGCTCCCTTTACACTGCCCAATCAAACAGTCCAAGGGCAGGTATAGCACCGGTTAGATCGAGAGATATAGAGTAAAGCTCCGTTTACACTGCCCAATCAAATAATCCAAGGGTACGAACAGCACGGGTTAGATTGAGAGATACAGACTAAACCTTCCTCTGCACTGTCCACTCAAACACTCGCAGAGCAGGTACAGCGCGGGTGACATGCAAAGCTCCCTCTAATACAGTATGTGCAGCGTACAGCTCCCTTGACACTACCCAATGAAACACAACCAGCTCGGGTACAGCATGGGATGAATACAGAATAAAGATCTCACTACATGCAAGTGTCAAACACTCCGGGTGAGGTACGGGCAAGGTTTATCTCAGAGTTAAGCTCCGCTCAACTTGCCACATCAAAGGCCGAGCCTGATGGCAGATGTTGAACAGCTCCCAGTATCTGGTTAGACTCTCACCTCAGCAAAATCCTGGACTGATGGGATTCTCAGTAAAGTTCCTCACCTTTCCAATCATTGTTGAAGCTTCCCGTTTTATCCCGTCTCCGACACTGGGGTTCTCGATCCCACCAGATCTGCTCTGTGAAGACCAGCGACATTTCTCCAGTCCCAGTCAGTGAGGCGATGATTCGACTTCTCTCTCTCCACCTTCCTGAGATATTGCTCACTCCCAGAGACTGTCAATAGAAAAATGATTCATATTAATCCCAGAATACAGGGGGAGCATTTTTGTGACCATAATTATATTCAATTTGATTATTTTTGCAATTAATCAGTGTGTTTAAATTACTTACTTTAATATTGAATAGTTCTTTTCTGTCCATTGCCCTGTTTATTGGGACTAAACTCACCCCCAGTGTCAGCGGTCACTCCAGCTCCTCCCACACCGACATCGCACTGATGGGCCGTAACCAGGGGCGGGGCCCTGTCTCCAGGTGACATCACACAGCAGCCAGGAACGATGTCACAAAGCGGCCGGAGCCCCGCCCACTCGCGGTGTCACAGGGTCACATTGACCAGGCTCTGCTCCTGGTGTGCAGTCTCACTGGGCATGAACACAGGGTGTACAATCAGCCCCGTCTCCGGGAATGAACCGGGATCCTGCCCTACATCTCTCCCGAGCTTTATTTCCATCGGTGTAAAATGGGTGGCTGATTCACAATTACCCGGTTTGTACTATAGCACCTACTAAACGTCAAACTCTACCCCAGTATTTCTTTCCTTCTCTACGTATCTGCTCCCTCACTGTCTCTCTCTCTCTCTCCACAGTGAGGGATACGTCTGGGGCTGGGATCATACTGTGCAAAAAGGATCAGAATATCAGTCAGCCTCTCTTCCTGCTCCCGCATCGTTACCTCTGGTGTCCCCCAAGGATCTCACCTTGCCCCCCCTCCTATTTCTCATCTACATGTTGCCCCTTGGTGACATCATCCAGAAACAGAGTCAGTTTCCACATGTACGCTGACGACACCCAGCTCTACCTCACTACCTCTTCTCTCGACCCCTCCACGGTGTCTAAATTGTCAGACTGCTTGACCGACATGAGCAAAAGTTTCTCCAATTAAATATTGGGAAGACCGAAGCCATTGTTTTCGGTCCCTGCCACCAACACCGTTCCCGAGCCACTGACTCCATCCCTCTCCCTAACATCTGTCTGAGGCTGAACCACACTGTTCGCAACATTGGTGTCATATTTGACCCTGAAATGAGCCTCCGACCACATATCCGCAGCATAACAAAGGCCGCCGACTTCCACCTCCGTAACATCGCCCGTCTCCGCCCTTGCCTCCTCTCATCCGCTGCTGAAACCCTCATCCATGCCTTTGTTACTTCTAGACTTGACTATTCCAACGCACTCCTGGCTGGCCTCCCACATTCCACCCTATGTAAACTTGAGGCCATCCAAAACTCGGCTGCCCGTGTCCTAACTCGTACCAAGTCCCGTTCACCCATCTCCCCTGTGCTCGCTGACCTACACTGGCTCCCGGTTAAGCAGCTACTCGATTTCAAAATTCTCATCCTTGTTTTCAAATCCCTCCATGGCCTCGCCCCTTCCCATCTCTAATCTCCTTCAGACCCAGAACCCCCGAGATATCTGCGCTCCTCTAATTCTGCCCTCTTGAGCATCCCTGATTATAATCGCTCAACATTTGGTGGCCGTGCCCTCTGTTGCCTCGGCCCTAAGTTCTGGAATTCACCGGCCTAAACATTTCCGCCTCGCAACCTCTCTTTCCTCCTTGAAGACGCTCATTAAAACCTCCCACTTTGACCAAGCTTTTGGTCACCTGTCCGAATTTATCCTGATGTGGCTCAATGTCTAAATTGTTTGTCTTAAAATACTCCTGTGAAGCGCCTTGGGACGTTTTACTACGTTAAAGGCACTATTTAAATACAAGTTGTTGTTGTACATCTCTGGCTCTATAGAATCATAGAATGGTTACAGCACAGAAGGAGGCCTTACGGCCCATCGAGCCCGTGCCAGCTCTCTGCAAGAGCACTTCAGCAAGTCCCACTTATCCAATCCCCTTCTGATATACCCCACACCCCTCACCCCTCACTGTAACACTGATATACCCCACACCCCTCACTGTAACACTGATATACCCCACACCCCTCACTGTAACACTGATATACCCCACACCCCTCACTGTAACACTGATATACCCCACACCCCTCACTGTAACGCTGATATACCCCACACCCCTCACTGTAACACTGATATACTCCACACCCCTCACTGTAACACTGATATACCCCACACCCCTCACTGTAACACTGATATACCCCACACCCCTCACTGTAACACTGATATACCCCACACCACTCACTGTAACACTGATATACCCCACACCACTCACTGTAACACTGATATACCCCACACCACTCACTGTAACACTGATATACCCCACACCCCTCAATGTAACACTGATATACCCCACACCCCTCACTGTAACACTGATATACCCCACACCCCTCACTTTAATACTCTGATTCACTGGGAAGGCGAGCTGCTGGTTGTGTGGACCAGTGACCTGCTGGTTTAGTTGGTCAGTGAGCTGCTTTTTTAGTGATGAGGTGAGCTGCTGGTTTAGTGATGAGGTGAGCTGCTGGTTAAGTGGGAGGTGAGCTGCTGGTTAAGTGGGGAGTTGAGCTGGTGGTTTAGTGGGGAGGTGAGCTGTTATCATTCGTTGTGCTTGCCCATTGATCTCTGTCAGTTTGCTCTTTACTCTCCCACACAGGAGTCTTAATTACCTGCTTCTGTAACCTTCAAACCCTCACAGCTTCCAATGTCCTTTACAAAAGGGACTGATTCTCTGGCCACACTCCCCAGCAGTCCTCCAGACACCCTGCTGGCATTAAATTCAATCTTCACACTTACCCATGCTCGGCAGCAGATGTGTGTCTATCTGGTCTGTGTTTTAACCCAACTTAATCCCTGGTTATTCTAGCTTAATATTGATATCATTCTATATCTCAACCAGTGGATTCTATTTAATAATCTATACATACCAATCCTTACAAGAACTTGTAAAAGATCTGCTGTCAGAGTGAATTCGCTGGTGTTTCAGCAGACTGGATGACCTTGTGAATCCCTTCACACACGGAGCAGGTGAACAGATTCTCTCCAGCGTGAACTCGCTGGTGTTTCAGCAGAGTGGATGACCGATTGAATCCCTTCCCACATACAAAGTCGGTCAACAGTCTCTCCCCAGTGTGACTGCACCGATGAATTTGCATCGCAGATGGATAATTGAATCCCTTCTCACAGTCCCCACATTCCCACGGTTTCTCCATGGTCCATCTGTCTCTCCAGGTTAGACGACAGGTTGAAGCCTCGTCCACACACAGAACACGTGTACGGTTACTCCCCGCTGTGAATGGTGCGAAGTTTTTTCAGGCTGTGTAACTGGTTACAGCTCTCTCCACAGTCAGTGCACTGGAACACTCTCGCTCAAGTGTGAATGGGTCTCAGTGCTTTCCCAGTCGCATGATGTGTAAAATCCTTTCCCAAACACAAGAACAGAGAAAGATTTCTCCTTCCGTATTCAAAGGCCGATGATATTCAGGTCCTGATGAATCGAGTGACTCTCAGATCTTGGCGTGATGTTTGTTTTGAGTTTCTTGTCTGCAAATCCTCCCCTTCTAATACCCTGAAAAAGGAGATTACAAAAGTCATCACTAAGTACAGGACATAAATTCAGAACAGACAATTCTACTTTCTCTGAAACAATCTTTCCTCTCTTGTTTCCCCCAAAAGCTGTAAGTTCCTGTCCCACACACTCTCCCTCTCCCTGTGCTGAAATCCTTGCCCATTGCACCATATTTTTGCCCCAACCCACTCTCTCCCTCCCTCTGCTCTCCAGTTCTGCAGCCCCTGTGTGCGAGGAGTGTGATGGAATACTCTCCACTTGCCTGGATGAGTACAGCTCCAACAACACTCAAGAAGCTCGACGCCATCCAGAACAAATCAGCCCGCTTGATTGACACCCCATCCACCACATGAAACATTCACTCCCTCCACCACCGGCGTACCGTGGCTGCAGTGTGTACCATCTACAAGATGCACTGCAGCAACTCGCCAGGTCGTGATCGGTAGCACCTCCCAAACCCGTGAACTCTTCTACATTAGAAGAACAAGGGCAGCAGGCTCATGGGAACACCTCCACCTCCAGGTTCCCCTCCAAGTCACACACCACACTGACTTAGAAGTATATCGCTGATCCTTCATCATCCTGGGTCAAAATCCAGGAACTCCCTAACTAACAGCAATGTGGGAGGACCTTCACCACACGGACTGCAGCGGTTTAAGAAGGCAGCTCACCACCACCTTCTCAACGGCAATTAGGGATGGGTAATAAATTCTGGCCTTGCCAGCGACGCTCACATCGCAGAAACGAATATAAAAAACAGCTTCTGCTGCACCTGCTCTGGGAGTGGGCGGCGCATGCGCCCTGATCCCGCCCTGTCCAAGATGGCGGCGCGGGGACAAGTCCCGCCTTCCTTCACCAAGATGGCGGCCGGTTGCCGGGGTAACCCGGGCCTGTCGCAGCGGAGAAATCCTCTCGCAAACGGGCGGACAGTCACCCGCCGCGGCGCCTATTCCTCCCCGGCCCCCACAATGTCTTCCCGCCTCTCGAGCCGCCTTTTCGGCCTTTAGTACAACAGAAAATTACCTGAACCGTTCGCTCTGTTTCTCTCTGCCCGCTGCTTTTAGACGAAGGATATCGACCTGAAACGTTAACTCTCTTTCTCTCTCCACGGATGTTGCCTGGCCTGCTGAGTTTTTCCAGCGTTTTCTGTTGTTATTTCCGTTGCTTTTATTGTTTTCCGCCATTACTCTAGACGTCACCACGCGTACTGCGCATGCTCAGAGCACGCCCCGGTTCCGCGCCTGCGCAGTGGAATCCTGCAGTCATTGATAGGGCACTTTCTGCCGCGCCGCGGATCCTGGGTAAACACACCGCCATTGAAACTTCCAATTGGTGAAGAGATCATTCACATTTTCAGATTGGGCCTTTGTTCACTACCTGTAGTAACGCAAGCATGCACATTGGAACTTACACTCGATCGAACGAATGATCGCATGGCGAACGATCAGACGAACGATTCGCGCGAACGCACGTCGGCGCGCACTTAGACAACTGATACGCACGCACGCCCTGAGACATACATAATGGAACTTACGCTCGAACGAACGCTTGAATGAATGATCGAATGATCGAACGGACTGGCGTAAAACAGGTTTTCTTGGTTTATTGGAATAAATGTTATCTATAGCAGTTAATTGGATTATGATGGTGCTATGTGTTTGTACACTGGTGTTCAAATGGTTTGTTTTACGTGGAGTTAACTTTGAGATTTATTATTTTAAATCTAAAAAGTTGTGTGGAATTGCTTAAGGGTATTTGTACTGTAAACATTATTGATTATTTGTAAAAGTAATCATTGCATTTATATTAATTATAAGACTGTTTTTAAGGCTTTATTTTTTTACTGTGATGGATGAATGTAATGGATTTACTATGTAATGGATTTACTATGTAATTGATGAGTTGTACAGGTATTATTGTTTTTGAATAAAAATATTTCACTACCTGTAGTGGGGTGACATTAAGTTGCCCCATTTTCACTAGACGTGGATATAAACCAATAAGGCAAGTGTCCCAGCACACCACAAATATCCAGTAACAGTTCTGACGAAGGGCCCTGGACCCGAAACGTTGACTCTGTTTCTCTCTCCTCGATGCTGCCTGACCTGCTGAGTGTTTCCAACATGTTCTGTTGTTATTCCTGTAATAAGTATGTACAATACAGCCACACACACAAATAATAATTAAATCACAATGTGACAGTGAGGATCGATTATCACCTCACTGAGCTGCGGTGCCCACCGGCCACTTCAGGTAATGATACAGAGGCTGCAACCTCTCACACTGAAAATACATATGGATTATGGACTTCTCAAGGCCGTAAAAACACGGCTGGAATTGTGCCTACCTGGCAGGTCCGGTGCGGGCGGTGGCAATGGCGGGTTGTCAGCCTGCTGCTGAAAATGACTTTACGTTAGTCGGACCTATTGAGCCCACCCAGCGTGTTACCCGGTCCAATTAAATGATGCGGGTCTGGACTGTTGACATCGTTGATTAAGCGTTTTCAGCCGGGATCTTTAAGGGGCCATGGCCACATTGGACTTGAATGTCAATGTAACATACTGCTGTCAGTGCACTACAGCATTGGAGTGCTGCAAACACTGACAATGACTGCACAGAGGCAGAGTGCTGCACCCAGGTTGTCTGAGGACTCGCTCCATATGCTTATGAAGGGAGTCAAAGCATTCAGGGTGGTCCTCTTCTCTTCCAATGGACGGATGTGACCACCCCAGGACACTAAAACAGCCTGGTTGGAGATTGCAGAGGGGGTCACCAGCAGGGATGTTGTCAGCAAGACCTTGGTGCAGTGCCGCAAACGTTTCAATGATCTCATTAGATCAGGAAACGTGAGTACAAAGCCACACTCACCTTCATCTTGCTATGCCTCTCATCATACACCTATCACTCTGCCTTCCCAACCCTACCCCTGCACATTCTTACTCACACCAACATACCTTGCACGTCCACCCGTCCCTCTCTTTCTATTTACATTATCACATCCCCATCTCAATAGCCACCCCTCACACTCACACTCACCCTTGTGCAATCATACCAACTAACAACACACAAGGAGCCACTTGTATTTGGCACCCCACTCCATCATAGTCACCCTCTAAATATCTACCACATCCATTCCTTACATTCATTCCATCAGTCTCACTCAAACTTCTCTTTTTTCCCTCCTTGCAGGAAAAGAGAGCCCACAATAACAGGGAGAAGGGGTGAACCGGCGGTGGCACCCAATCATTTGCAAACCTTACAATAGCAGAGGAGGCTGCTTTAGAAATATCTGGAGTCGCTGAGCAGCTGGAGGTGGGAGATGGAGCGAGGGGGACTTCTCAGCAACCTGGTGACAGAATTACTTATCATACAGCAACATGGCATACATCCATCACTCAAATGGGCACTGATCTCACTGAATGGTCATCATGTGCATAATGGTACCTGTACTCATTCTTCATATGACATATCTAACTCATATCTTCACTCTCCCACAGGTCCATCAAGAGTTCCCCCCTCCAATGTCCAGGAGGAAGAGGAAGATGACTCCTCAGAGGAGCCTTCAGCCGCTGAGGTTGCAACATTACAAGACATCGATAGAGTAGTGTTGTCAACTGGTGTCTCCCAACTCACAAGTGTGCAAGAGCAGATGGTGGAGAGAGGCAGAGCAGTGGAGACTCCTTGCCAGAGGGTGCAGGAGGCTCCCAGCTCCGCTCAGTTGCATGCAGACGGTGAGCCTCGGGGACCATCCAGAAAGAGGGCGATCCTGGAGGAGCAGCAAGAAGTGCAAGGGGCTCTGACAGGTATTGCGAGCGCGATGTCTGCAAATGTTCAGAGAATGGATGAATCCATCTCCAACATGAGCACCACCTTGTGACAGGCGATGGATAGGATAGGCAGCTACATGGAGCAGCTAATGCGCCACTCAGAGGAGCACATGGTCTTTATGGAGGATAGATGGCTATTTATAGAGAATAGATGGCAGAGGCTCATAGATCTCCTCTCTAACAGGGATGTCAGCATAGACGTGGGTCCTCATGGCCTCACTGCTGTGCAATAAGGTGCTCTACACCTCCTTGGCAGCAGGGAAGTGAGCAGGCTGCCTTTACCTCTGCTGAAGCCACAGGGCTATCTCCTCGTAGATGCATGCAGAAGAGAAAGATGACACAGAAGTTTAAGAGCTTTATGATCTCTCAGAGTTCTTGGACAAGACACCAATAGGCAGCAGCCAGTATGTTTGATCAATAGATAAAGATTTATTAAGCTTACAGCGTAATAGACTGAACAGCAGGCGATAGTTTAACGAGTAGCTCGCAGCCCTTGGACTCTGGAACCTCTCGGACACAAGTGACGTCGTCTTCAGTCCGTTCCTTTGTTCTTGCAGTAGGTCTGTGTAAAGTTGTTGTTCCAGTTTTCAGGTTTTAACCCATTTCTTATCAAAAGTTCGTTTGGTCTTTGTCCATATATGGTCTTTAACAAAATCACTATTTTAATTGGTTCTAATGATCAAAATACCATTGTCACTCAGACTAAGTTTAGCATCCTGGCGTCACCTTTCCAGTATTTTTCCTACAACTTTACCCTGTTCATCGTTATCTTGTTTATAGTTCTTCACCCCATTGGAATTGACCTTATCTCTCTCATTTCTAGCTTCCCTGGTACAGGCAGTACAAGACCTCATAAGCTGCGTAAGCTGCGATACTGTCCGTTATCAGAGCCAGTCTTGACTAGTCCTGGCTGTCTTTGCAGTTACATTTGGAGCAAGCCTTAGCAATTTATGCACAAGTCATTACAGGTCACACTGAATATAGATATTTGGTTAATGTGAAGTTCACTATTCTACACTCACACTTATACATGTTATTACTAAAATCATCCAAGTATCAGTCTTTTCTACACAAGTATAATTCACAAGGGTAGCCACTTGCGTGATTTATCGAATGTTTATGTAAAGTTTCCATTAATGTGCTCTCAAACATCAAAATCCATATTTTCAACACTTTCCGGTCTTGGACAGATGTGTGTGCACCTTTGCAAGTGGATTCATGAGTTGCAGTGAATGGTGGGACATAACGGTACCTCCAGCAATGGTGGTGAGTGTGAAAGGAATGGCTTGGTCATTGCAGGGATGCTTTACGGTGTTGCTGTGGGGTGGTGCCAACCTGGAGCATCATCTGGCATCTGCAAGGGTGTTCAGCGTCAAGTGAAGTAAATCTGGCCATGGTGAGGCCAGACCTGGCCTGCCGGACAGCAATGTTCTCGGGTGTTGATGCGCTTTGTCCTCTGCAGCATCAAGTGATTGCGGAGAAGGTTGGTGTTGTTGGTGGTGTTGCTGGTGTGCCTGGCGCTGCTGGTGTTGGGGCTCATCGTGATCAGATTCTGAGGACCAAGGTGAGACAGTATAAACGGCATCCATGCTGATGGAATAGATGGCAGGTGAAGTAGAGATGACAGAAGCAATCTGTCAATAGTGAGAGAGGATCTCCCAATTAGGTGACACTGGATGGAGACTTTGCTGGAAAGACTGCAGCCTGCAGAGTCTGTGCTGGGAATGCAGTGAGAAACAGCTTCTGCTGAGGAAAGTGATCATCAATCAGGTGGGAGTTTTTATACTACATTTGATGCTGACAAGTAATCAGCTGGAGCAATGGCCACTGAACTCCTGCCTCAGGTTGGCAGACGTGGTTCCCGAGCAGCGTGCACCCCGTGGCCATCCAGTTCAATTTAAAAGGTAAGGTTAAAACCAGTCTTAAAGGTCTGACAGCTAACTACTAATAATTTAAACAGAAAATGCTGGAAATACTGCATTTTCTGGGGTGGTAGCGGGCGTGATCGGAGGCGGGTCCGGTGGGAAAGTTGTTATTTCTGCGAATGGGTCGGGAACCCACTGTCATCCCTCTCCCACGCACCTGTCCCCCAGGTGCGTCTGTCAGCGTGGATCCGACCTGACTGGCAGAGGCGGGCGACCCAATTTAAATGATTAGTACAGAAGCAATATACTGCGGATGCTGGAAATCTGAAGTAAAAATAGAAAATGCTGGAAGTACTCAGCAGGTCAGGCAGCATTTGTGGAGAGAGAAACAAATTTAATGTTTCGGGTCGATGAACCTTCGTCAGAACTGGAAAAAGTTGGATTGGAACTGGTTTTTAAGTCATTGTAGGGGCAGGGAAAGGGGGAGGGGAGGAAAGAACAAATGTGAAGGACTGCGATAGGATGCAAGGCAGGAGAGATTAAGAGAAAAAACGGATGGTGCAAGGCAAAAGGAGATGGTATTGGGACAAATTAAGAAACAAAAGATGACTCTAGATGAAGTGTAAATGGCAATGACAGAATGATCAACAGCTGCCGTGTGAGAGAGAGAAAAAAATGAAAAAAATGATAGGGGCAGAGGTTATGGTCTGAAATTGTTGAACTCAATGTTGAGTCCAGAAAGCTGTAAAGTGCCTAATCGAAAGATGAGGTGCTGATCCTTGAGCTTACGTTGAGCTTCATTGAAACAGTAGAAGAGGCCGAGAACGGAGAGGTCAGAGTGGGAGTGGGGCGGAGAATTAATGTGACAGGCGACAGGAAGCTCGGGATCACCCTTACTGACTGCAGGGAGGTGTTCCGCAAAGCGGTCACCCAATGTGGGTTTGATCTCCCCAGTGTACAGGCTTGAATGGAAGCTGCCGTGGGAAGTGCAGCGGGTTGTTGGGGGTGAAAGAGGAGTGGGCCAGGATGTTTTGGAGAGTGTATTCCCTTTGGAATGCTGAAAGGGATCACGCTGGAGGTGGCGGAAATGGCGAAGGATGATCTGTTGAATGTGGAGGCTGGTGGGGTGAAAGATGAGGACAAGGGGAACCCTATCGTGGTTCCAGGAGGGAGGGAAAGGGGTGAGAGCAGAAGTGCGGGAAATAGAACGGACACGGTCAAGGGCCGTGTCAACCACAGTAGAGCGGAATCCTCGGTTGTTGAAAAAGGAAGACATGTCGGAAGCACCAGTATGGAAGGTGGCATCGTCAGAGCAGATGCAGAGGAGACAGAGAATTTGGGAGAATGGAATAGAGTCCTTACAGGAAGTGGGGTGTGAGGAAGTGTAGTCCAGGTAGCTGTGGGAGTCAGTGGGCTTACAGTGAATGTTTGTTAATAACCTATCCCCAGGGATGGAGACGGAGAAGTCAAGGAAGGGAAGGGAGAGCCACAGATGGACCATGTGAAGGTGAGGGAAGGGTGGAGATTGGAAGCAAAAGGAATGACATTTTCTAGTTCAGGGCGAGAGCAGGAAACAGCACCGATACAGTTATCAATGTACCAGAAAAAGAGGTGAGGGCGGGGACCTGAGCAGGACTGGAACAAATAATGTCCACATATCCCATGAAAAGGCAGGCATAGCTAGCACCCATGTGGGTTTCCATAGCAACACCTTTAATTTGGAGGAAGTGACTGGAGTCAAAGGAGAAGTTGTTCAATGTGAGAAGAAGTTCAGCTAGGCGGAGGAGGGTGGTGGTGGATGGGGACTGGTTGGGCCTCTGTTCAAGGAAGAAGCGGAGCGCCCTCAGGCCGTCCTGGTGGGGGATGGAGGTGTAGAGGGATTGGACATCCATAGTGAAAAGGAGACGGTTGGGGCCAGGAAACTGTTAAAGTGGCAGTGGGCGTCGGAAGAGTTGCGGATGTAGGTGGGAAGAGACTGAACAAGGGGAGAAAAAATAGAGTCGAGATAGGAACAGTTACTTTCCGTGGGGCAAGGACAGGCTGAAACGATGTGTCTACCAGGAGACCTGTTTGTGGATCTAGGGAAGGAGGTAGAAGAGGGCTGTGCGGGATTGGGGATTTATGAGACTGGCGGCCGTGGAGGGAAGATCTCCAGAGGAGATGAGGCCAGTGACAGTCTAGGAAATGGTGGCTTGATGTTCGGTGGTGGGGCCATTGTCCAGGCGGAGGTCGGAGGAGGAGGTGTCGGAGATTGGCGTTCAGCTTCCGCACGGTAGAGGTCGGTTCGCCAAACAACAGCAGCACCACCCTTGTCAGCAGGTTTAATGACAATGTTGGGGTTTGGATCTCATAGACTCATAGACTCATAGAAGATAGAAGAAGGAGTACGCCATTCGGCCCCTCTAGCCTGCTCCGCCATTCAATGCGATCATGGCTGATTATCCAAATTCAGTACCCTGTCCCTGCTTTCTCCTCTTATCCATTGATCCCTTTAGCATTAAGAAATATATCCAACTCCTTGAATCTATTTAATGAATTGGCCTCTACTGCCTTCTGTGGCAGAGTATTCCACAGGTTCACCACTCATTGGGTGAAGAAATTCCTCCTCATTTCTGTCCTAACTGGCTTACCCCTTATCCTTAGACTGTGACCCCTGGTTCTGGACTCCCCGACCATCGGAAACATCCATCCTGCATCTAGTCTGTCTTTCCAGCAAAGTCTCCATCCAGTGTCACCTCATTGGAGGAACCTCTCCCACATTGACAGATTGCTTCTGTCATCTCTACTTCACCTGCCATCTATTCCATCAGCATGATTGCCGTTTATACTGTCTCACCTTGGTCCTCAGCAGCGCCAGGCACACCAGCAGCACCAACAACACCACCAACCTTCTCCGCAATCACTTGATGCTGCAGAGGACAGAGCGCATCAGCACCCGAGCACCTTACTGCCCGGCAGGCCAGGGCTGGCCTCACCATGGCCAGATCTACTTCACTTGACGCTGTACACCCTTGCAGCTCCTCCTTATAGGACTGCTCCTGGGCCTGGCCAAGAAGGCCATTAATTGGTCCAGGCTGCGGGCGGTCGAGGGGGTCGTTCGGCCCGATTGCCTGCCTCTCTTCCGCGGCCATGTTCGCGCCCGGGTGGCCCTGGAGATGGAGCACGCGGTGTCCACCAGCACGCTTGAGTTTTTCCGCGACCGGTGGGCACCGCGGGGACTGAAGTGCATCGTCACTCCGGGCTACTAATTTCTATTTAATTTATGAAGTTTCATTTAAAGTTTTAATTGATTTACAATCATTTGGTTTTGTGTCGAATCAAAAACAGTACACCCTTGCAGCTGCCAGATGATGCTCCATGTTGGCACCACCCCACAGCAACACCGTTAAGCATCCCTGCAATGACCAATCCATTCCTTTCACACTCACCACCATTGTGGGAGGTACAGTTATGTCCCACCATTCACTGCAACTCATTAATCCACTTGCAAAGGTGCACACAGATCTGTCCAAGACCGGAAAGTGTTTAAAGTATGAACTTTTATAATTGACAGTACATTAACGGAAACTTTACATTAATATTCGATAAAACCCCCAAGTGGCTACCCTTGTGAATTATACTTGTGTAGAAAGGACTGATACTTGGATGTTTTTAGTAATAACATGTATAAGTGTGAGTGTAGAATAGTGAACTTGACATTAACCAAATATCTATATTCAGTATGACCTGTAATGACTTGTGCATAAATTGCTAAGGCTTGCTTCAAATGTTACTGCAAAGAGCCAGGACTAGTCAAGAATAGCTCTGATAACGGACAGTATCGCAGCTTACGCAGTTTATGAGGCCTTGTACTGCCTGTACCAGTGAAGCTAGAAATGAGAGAGATAAGGTCAATTCCAATGTGGTGAAGAACTATAAACAAGATGACGATGAACAGGGTAAAGTTGTAGGAAAAATACGGGAAAGGTGAGGCCAGGATGCTAAACTTAGTCTGAGTGACAATGGTGTTTTGATCATTAGAACCTATTAAAATAGGGGATTTTGTTAAAGACCATATATGGACAATACCCGCATGAACTTTTGATAAGACATGGGTTAAAACCTTGATACTCGAAAAACAACTTTACACAGACCTACTGCAAGAACAAAGGAACAGACTGAAGATTACGTCACCTGTGTCCGAGAGGTTCCAGAGACCAAGGGCTGCGAGCTACTCGTTAAACTATCGCCTGCTGTTCAGTCTATTACGCTGTAAGCTTAATAAATCTTGATCTATTGCTCAAATATACTGGCTGCTGCCTATTGGTGTCTAGTCCAAGAAATCTGAGGGATCATAAAGATCTTACATTGTGTGTCATCTTTTTCTTCTGCATGCATCTACCAGGAGCTAGCCGTGTGGCTTCAGCAGAGGGTGAGGCAGCCTGCTCACTTCCCTGCTGCCAAGGAGGTGTAGAGTACCTTGTTGCACAGCAGTGAGGCCATGAGGACCCACGTCTATGCTGACATCCCTGTCAGAGAGGAGGTCTATGAGCCTCTGCCATCTATTCACTATAAATAGCCATCTATCCTCCATAAAGACCATGTGCTCCTCTGAGTGGCGCATTAGCTGCTCCATGTAGCTGCCCATCCTATCCATGGAGGAGCCTACAGTCACCATGGGCTGTGACAAGGTGGGGGTCATGTTGGAGATGGATTCCTCCATTCTCTGAACATTTGCAGACATCGCGCTCGCAACACCTGTCAGAGCCCCATGCACTTCTTGCTGCTCCTCCAGGATCGCCCTCTTTCTGGATGGCCCCCGAGGCTCAGCGTCTGCATGCAGCTGAGCGGAGCTGGGAGCGCCCTGCACCCTCTGGCAAAGAGACTCCACTGCTCTCCCTCTCTCCAACATCTGCTCTTACACACTTGTGAGTTGTGAGACACCAGTTGACAACACTACTCTATCTATGTCTTGTGATGGTGCACCCTCAGCGGCTGAAGGCTCCTCTGAGGATTCATCTTCCTCTTTCTCCTGGACATTGGAGGGGGGAAACTCTTGATGGACCTGTGGGAGAGTGAAGATATGAGTTAGATATGTCATATGAAGAATGGGTACAGAGACCATTATGCACATGATGACCATTCAGTGAGATCAGTGCCCATTTGAGTGATGGATGTATGCCATGTTGCTGTATCATATGTAATTCTGTCACCAGGTTGCTGAGATATCCCCCTCGCTCCATCTCCCAGCCTCCTCTGCTATTGTATGGTTTTCAAATGATGGAGTGCCACCGCCGGTTCACCCCTTCTCCCTGTTATTGTGTGCTCTCTTTTCCTGCAAGGAGGGAAAAAAGAGAAGTTTGAGTGAGACTGATGGAATGAATGTAAGGACTGGATGGGTTAGATATTTAGAGGGTGAATATGATGGAGGGTGGTGCCAGATACATGTGGCCTCCTTGTGTTTTGTTAGTTGGTATGATTGCACAAGGGTGAGTGTGAGTGTGAGGGGTGGCTATTGAGATGGCGATGTGATAATGTAAATAGAAAGAGAGGGACGGGTGGACGTGCAAGGTATGTTGGTGTGAGTAAGAATGTGCAGGGGTAGGGTTGGGAAGGCAGAGTGGTAGGGGTGTGATGAGAGGCATAGCAAGATGAAGGTAAGTGTGGCTTTGTACTCACGTTTCCTGATCTAATGAGATCTTTGAAACGTTTGCAACACTGCACCAAGGTCTTGCTGACAACATCCCTGCTGGTTATAGCCTCTGCAATCTCCAACCAGGCTGTTTTAGTGTCCTGGGGAGGTCACATCCGTCCATTGGAAGAGAAGAGGACCACCTTGAATGCTTTGACTCCCTTCATCAGCATATGGAGCGAGCCATGAGACAACCTGGGTGCAGCACTCTGCCTCTGTGCAGTCATTGTCAGTGTTTGCAGCACTCCAATGCTGTAGTGCACTGACACCAGTATGTTCCATTGACATTCAAGTCCAATGTGGCCATGGCCCCTTTAAAGATCCCGGCTGAAAACGCTTAATCAACGATGTCAACGGTCCAGACCCGCATCATTTAATTGGACCGGGTAACACGCTGGGTGGGCTCAATAGGTCCGACTAACGTAAAGTCATTTTCAGCAGCGGGCTGACGACCCGCCATTGCCACCGCCCGCACCGGACCTGCCAGGTAGGCACAATTCCAGCCGTGTTTTTACGGCCTTGAGGAGTCCATGATCCATATGTATTTTCAGTGTGAGAGATTGCAGCCTCTGTATCATTACCTGAAGTGGCCGGTGGGCACCGCAGCTCAGTGAGGTGATAATCGATCCTCACTGTCACATTGTGATTTAATTATTGTTTGTGTGTGTGGCTGTATTGTACATACTTATTACTGGAATAACAACAGAACATGTTGGAAACACTCAGCAGGTCAGGCAGCATAGAGGAGAGAGAAACAGAGTCAACGTTTCGGGTCCAGGGCCCTTCGTTAGAACTGTTACTTGATATTTGTGGTGTGCTGGGACACTTGCTTTATTGGTTTATATCCACGTCTAGTGAAAATGGGGCAACTTAATGTCACCCCCCTACAGGTAGTGAACAAAGGCCCAATCTGAAAATGTGAATGATCTCTTCACCAATTGGAAATTTCAATGGCGGTGTGTTTACCCAGAATCCGCAGGGCGGCAGAACGTGGCCTATCTCTGACTGCAGGATTCCACTGCGCAGGCGCGGTACCGGGGCGTGCTCTGAGCATGCGCAGTACGCGTGGTGACGTCAAGAGTAATAGCGGACAACAATAAAAGCGACGGCCAGAGAGAAACAGAGCGAACGGTTCAGGTCATTTTCTGTTGTACTAATGGCCGAAAAGGCGGCTCGAGAGGCGGGAAGATATTGTGGGGGCCGGGGAGGAATAGGCGCCGCGGCGGGGCTGGGGAGCTTCAAAAACACCGGACGCAGGGCTCAGGCCCCGAATAAGACGCCGTGGGTGCCGTGTTTGCCCCGCGGCGCCAGGCCCGGCCGCCGGGTTGAGCGGGTGACTGTCCGCCCGTTTGCGAGAGGATTTCTCCGCGGCGACAGGCCCGGGTTACCCCGGCAACCGGCCGCCATCTTGGTGAGGGAAGGCGGGACTTGTCCCCGCGCCGCCATCTTGGACAGGGCGGGATCAGGGCGCATGCGCCGCCCACTCCCAGAGCAGGTGCAGCAGAAGCTGTTTTTTATATTCGTTTCTGCGATGTGGGCGTCGCTGGCAAGGCCAGAATTTATTACCCATCCCTAATTGCCCTTGAGAAGGTGGTGGTGAGCTGCCTTCTTAAACCGCTGCAGTCTGTGTGGTGAAGGTACTCCCACATTGCTGTTAGATAGGGAGTTCCTGGATTTTGACACAGCAATGATGAAGGATCAGCGATATACTTCTAAGTCAGGGTGGTGTGTGACTTGGAGGGGAACCTGGAGGTGCTGGTGTTCCCATGAGCCTGCTGCCCTTGCTCTTCTATGTAGAAGAGTTCGCGGGTTTGGGAGGTGCTACCGATCACGACCTGGCGAGTTGCTGCAGTGCATCTTGTAGATGGTACACACTGCAGCCACGGTGCGCCGGTGGTGGAGGGAGTGAATGTTTCATGTGGTGGATGGGGTGTCAATCAAGCGGGCTGATTTGTTCTGGATGGCGTCGAGCTTCTTGAGTGTTGTTGGAGCTGTACTCATCCAGGCAAGTGGAGAGCATTCCATCACACTCCTCGCACACAGGGGCTGCAGAACTGGAGTGCAGAGGGAGGGAGAGAGTGGGTTGGGGCAAAAATATGGTGCAATGGGCAAGGATTTCAGCACAGGGAGAGGGAGAGTGTATGGGACAGGAATTTACAGCTTTTGGGGGAAACAAGAGAGGAAAGATTGTTCCAGAGAAAGTAGAATTGTCTGTTCTGAATTTATGTCCTGTACTTAGTGATGACTTTTGTAATCTCCTTTTTCAGGGTATTAGAAGGGGAGGATTTGCAAACAAGAAACTCAAAACGAACATCACGCCAAGATCTGAGAGTCACTCGATTGATCAGGACCTGAATATCATCGGCTTTGAATGCGGAAGGAGAAATCTTTCTGTGTTCTTGTGTTTGGGAAAGGATTTTACACATCATGCGACTGGGAAAGCACTGAGACCCATTCACACTTGAGCGAGAGTGTTGCAGTGCACTGACTGTGGAGAGAGCTGTAACCAGTTACACAGCCTGAAAAAACTTCACACCATTCACAGCGGGGAGAAACCGTACACGTGTTCTGTGTGTGGACAAGGCTTCAACCGATCGTCCCAACTGGAGAGACAGATGGACCATGCAGAAACCGTGGGAATGTGGGGACTGTGAGAAGGGATTCAATTATCCGTCTGAGATGCAAATTCATCGGCGCAGTCACACTGGGGAGAGACTGTTGACCCGCTCTGTGCGTGGGAAGGGTTTCAGTCGGTCACCCTCCCTGCTGAAACACCAGCGAGTTCACACTGACGAGAGACCGTTCAGTTGCTTTCACTGTGGGAAGAGATTCACTGATCCCACCTCATTGAACACCAGCATGTTCACACTGGAGAGAAACCGTTCACCTGCTCCATGTGTGCGGGGGGTTTCACAAGGTCATCCAGCCTGGTGAAAGGCAAGCGAATACACTCTGAAAGCTGACCTTTTAAAAGTTCTTGTAAGTATTGGTATGTATAGATTATTAAATATAATACACTGGTTTACATATGGAATTATATCAATATTAAGCTAGAATAACCAGGGATTACGTTAGGTTAGAATACACTCCAGAAAGACGCACATCTGCTGCCGAGCATGGGAGAGTGTGAAGATTGAATTTAATGCCAGCAGGGTGTCTGGAGGACTGCTGGGGAGTGTGGCCAGAGAATCAGTCCATTTTGTAAAGGGCATTGGAAGCTGTGAGGGTTTGAAGGTTACAGAAGCAGGTAATTAACACTCCTGTGTGGGAGAGTAAAAAACAAACTAATAGAGATCAATGGGCAAGCACACCGATGGAAATAAAACTCGGGAGAGATGCAGGGCAGGATCCCGGTTCATTCCCGGAGCCGGGGCTGATTGTACACCCTGTGTTCATGCCCAGTGAGACTGCACACCAGGAGCAGACCTGGTCAATGTGACCCTGTGACAACTCGAGTGGGAGGGGCTCCGGCCGCTTTGTGACCTCGTTCCTGGCTGCTGTGTGATGTCACCCGGAGACAGGGCCCCGCCCCTGGTTACGGCCCATCAGTGGGATGTCAGTGTGGGAGGAGCTGGAGTGACAGCTGACACTGGGGGTGAGTTTAGTCCCAATAAACAGGGCAATGGACAGAAAAGAACTATTCAATATTAAAGTAAGTAATTCAAACACACTGATTAATTGCAAAAATAATCAAATTGAATATAATTATGGTCACAAAAATGCTCCGCCTGTATTCTGGGATTAATATGAATCATTTTTGTATTGACAGTCTCTGGGAGTGAGCAATATCTCAGGAAGGTGGAGAGAGAGAAGTCGAATCATCGCCTCACTGACTGGGACTGGAGAAATGTCGCTGGTTTCACAGAGCAGATCTGGTGGGATCGAGACCCCCAGTGTCGGAGACGGGATAAAACGGGAAGCTTCAACAATGATTGGAAAGGTGAGGAACTTTACTGAAAATCCCATCAGTGCAGGATTTTGCTGAGGTGAGAGTCTAACCAGATACTAGGAGCTGGTCAACATCTGCCGTCAGGCTCGGCCTTTGATGTGGCAAGTTGAGCGGAGCTTAACTCGGAGATAAACCTTGCCCGTACCTCACCCGGGAGTGTTTGACACTTGCATGTAGAGGGATCTTTATTCTGTATTCATCCCATGCTGTACCCGAGCTGGTTATGCTTCATTGGGTAGTGTCAAGGGAGCTGTACGCTGCACATGCTGTATTAGAGGGAGTTTTGCATGTCCCCCACGCTGTACCTGCACTGCGTGTGTTTTAACAGTGTAGAGGAAGCTTTACTCTATAACTCTCTATATAAAACCTGTGCTGTACCTGCCCTTGGACTGTTTGATTGGACAGTGTAAAGGGAGCTTTACTCTGTATCTCTCGATCTAACCGGTGCTATACCTGCCCTTGGACATGTTGATTGGGCAGTGTAAAGTGAGCTTTACTCTGTGTATAACTCATGCTACATGCAGGAATTTTGTCTCAGAACTGCTCACAGTACTCCAGGTGTGGTCTAAATAGGGCTTTGTCTAGCTGAAGCATAACTTCTGACCGCTTGTAATCTAGTCCTTTAGATATAAAGGCCAGCATTCGATTACAGACCGTGACGGGAAGGGATAGAGAGTACAAATCTAAGAGTAAATAAACAGATAAGGTTACAGGTCACAAAAATAATAAAAGGACAAAACTAAAGGCTCTGTATCTGAATGCACGTAGCATTCGAAACAAAATAGATGAACTGACAGCGCAAATAGAAATAAATAAGTACAATCTGATAGCCATTACAGAGACATGGCTGCAGGATGACAAACATTGGGACCTGAATATTGAAGGGTACATGATATTTCGGAAAAAGTGGAGGGTTGGCTCTTTAAATTAATAATGGTATTAGCGCAAGAGAGGGGTGACTTAAGTTCAGGAAACCAGGATACAGAGGAGGTTTGGGTAGAGATGAGAAATGATAAAGGCAAGAAGTCACTTGTGGGAGTCGTGCACAGGCCACCTAACAGTAAGCACACGGTAGGATGGAGTATAAAGGACAAAATAATGGGAGCTTGTCAGAAAGGTACGGCAATAATCATGGGGATTATAATCTACGGAAAGACTGGAAAAAGGAGATGGGCAAAGGTTGCCTAGATGAGGAGTTCTTAGAATGTTTTTGGGACAGTTTCTTAGAACAGCACGTTCTGGAGCCAACCAGAGAGCAGGCTTTTGTAGACCTGGTATTGTGAAACAAGATAAGATTAATTAATGACCACATAGTGAAGGTGCCCCTAGGTCGCAGCGATCATAATATGATTGAATTTTACTTTCAGTTTGAGGGAGAGAAGAGTTGGTCCAAGACTAGTATTTTAAACTTAAATAAAATCAATTATGCGGGCATGATAGCAGAGCTAGCTAAACTGAACTGGCAAACTAGAGTAAGCGATAGGTCAATAGAGCTGCAGTGGCAGACATTTACTGGGATATTTCAGAATACACAGAATAGATCCATTCCAACGAGAAAGAAAAATGCCAAGGGGGGGACCCACCATCCGTGGTTAACTAAAAAAGATAAAGTTAGTATCAAACTTAAAGATAAAGCATATAATTGTGAAAAGATGGGTGGCAGGTCAGAAGATTGGACAGAATATGAACAAACAGCAAAGAATGACTAAACGATTAATAAGGAGAGATAAAATTAGAGGACGAGAGAAAGCTAGCTAGAAATATAAAAACAGATAGTAAGAGTTTCTATAGATATTCTAAAAAGAAAAGAGTTAACAAAGTGAGCGTTGGTCCTATAAAAAGTGAGTCTGGGGAATTAATCATGGAAAATAAGGAGATGGCAGTTGATTGAACAGGTATTTTGCATCGGTCTTCACTATAGAGGATACAAGTAACATCCCAGAAACAGCTGTAAATCAGGAAATGGAAGGGAGGGGGGAAGTCAAGAAAATTACAATCACCAGGGAATTAGTACTGAGGAAATTGTTGGAGATGCGGGCTGACAAGTCCCCGGGTCCTGATGGACTTCATCCTAGGGTCTTAAAAGAAGTGACTGGTGAGCTAGTTGATTGTTTGGTTTTAATTTGACCAAAATTCCCTAGATTCGGGGAAGGTTCCATTAAATTGGAAAATAGCGAATGTAACTCTTTTATTCAAAAAGGGAGGGAGCCAGAAAGCAGGAAACTACAGGCCAGTTAGCTTAACACCTGTCTTAGGGAAGATGCTAGAAACTATTATTAAAGACGTCATAGCAGGGCACTTGTAAAAGTTCAGGGTAATCAGGCAGTGTCAGCATGGTTTTGTGAAACCAATATATTGGCGTTCTTTGAGGAAGTAACATGTGCTGTGGATAAAGGGGAAGTGGTGGATATACTGTACTTAGATTTCCAGAAGGCATTTGATAAGGTGCCACATCAAAGGTTATTTCGGAAAATAAAAGCTCATGGTGTAGGGGGTAACATTTTGGCATGGATAGAAGATTGGCTAGCTAACCGGAAACAGAGTGTAGGCATAAATGGGTCATTTTCTGCTTAGCAAATGTAATGTGTAGTGTGCCACAGGGATAATGCTGGGGCCTCAACTTTTTACAATTTATATAAATGACTTGGATGAAGGGACCGAAGGTATGGTTGCTAAATTTGCTGATGACACAAAGATAGGTAGGAAAGTAAATTGTGAAGAGGACATATGGAGGCTACAAAGGTATATAAATAGGTTAAGTGAGTGGGCAAAGATCTGGCAAATAGAGTATAATGTGTGAAATTGTGCATTTGGGCAGGAAAAAAAAAGCATATTATGTAAATGGTGAGAGATTGCAGAGCTTTGAGATGCAGAGGGTTCTGGGTGTCCTAGTGCATGAATCGCAAAAGGTTAGTCTGCAGGTACTGCGAGTAATTAGGAAAGCTAATAGAATGTTAACGTTTATTGCGAGGGGAATTGAATACAAAAGTAGGGAGTTTATGCTTCAGTTATAGAGGGCATTGGTGAGACCACATCTGGAGTACTGAGTACAGTATTAGTCTCCTTATTTAAGGAAGGATGTAAATGTGTTGGAAGCAGTTCAGAGAAGGTTTACTAGACTAATACCTGGAATGGGCGGGTTGTCTGATGAGGAAAGGTTGGGCAGGCTAGGCTTGTAACCACTGGAGTTTAGAAGAGTAAGAGGTGACTTGATTGAAACCTATAAGATCCTGAGGGGTCTTGACCGGGTGGATGCGGAGAGGATGTTTCCTCTTGTGGGAGAATCTAGAACGAGGAGTCACTGTTTAAAAATAATGGAGCGCCCATTTTAGACAGAGATGAGGAGAATGTTTTTTCTCAGAGGGTCGTGAGTCTTTGGAACTCTCTTCCTCAGAGGGCGGTGGAAGCAGAGTCTTTGAATATTTTTAAGGCGGACGTAGATAGATTCTTGATAAGCAAGGGGGTGAAAGGTTATCGGGGGTAGGCGGGAATGTGGAGTAATCAGATCAGCCATGATCTTATTGAATGGTGGAACAGGCTTGAGGGGCCGAATTGCCGACTCCTGCTCCTAATTCGTATGTTCGTTCTGTACCTGCCCCGGGGGGATTGGGAGGGGCTTGGCCGCTTCAACATTTTTCCTGTCTGCTCTTTGATTGATTGGCTCCCTGCTCCTGTGTGATGTCACCTGGAGACAGGACCCCGCCCCTGGTTACGGCCCATCAGTGGGATGTCAGTGTGGGAGGAGCTGGAGTGACAGCTGACACTGGCAGTGAGTTTAGTCCCAATAAACAGGGCAAAGGGCTGAAAGGAACAATTTAATATTAATGTAAGTAATTCAAATACACATTAATTGCAAATATAATGAAATTAGATACAATCCCAGTCACAAAAACAGTCCCACTGTATTCCAGGTACAGGATCTGGGATTAATATGAATCATTTTTGTATTGACAGTCTCTAGGAGTGAGCAGTATCTCAGGAAGGTGGAGAGAGAGAAGTCGAATCATCGCCTCACTGACTGGGACCAGAGAAATGTCTCTGGTTTCACAGAGCAGATCTGGTGGGATCGAGACCCCCCGTGTCGGAGACGGGATAAAACGGGAAGCTTCAACAATGATTGGAAAGGTGAGGAACTTTACTGAGAATCCCATCAGTCCAGGATTTTGCTGAGGTGAGAGTCTAACCAGATACTGGGAGCTGTTCAACATCTGCCATCAGGCTCGGCCTTTGATGTGGCAAGTTGAGCGGAGCTTAACTCGGAGATAAACCTTGCCCGTACCTCACCCGGGAGTGTTTGACACTTACATGTAGAGGGATCTTTATTCTGTATTGACGCCATGCTGTACCCGAGCTGGTTGTGCTTCATTGGGTAGTGTCAAGGGAGCTGTATGCTGCATTGAACACATGATGTATCAGAGTTGGTTGTGTTGATGAACCAAATTGGAGGGAACTTTACTCTGTAGCTAATCCGTGCTTTCCCTACCCTTGGACTGTTTGGTGGGGCAGTGTAGAGGTAACTTTACTCTGCATCTAATCCGTGCTGTACCTGCCCTGGGAGTCTTTGACGGGACAGTGTAGAGGAAGCTTAACTTTGTATCTAACCCACTGTACCTGCCCTGGGAGTGTTTGATGGGACTGTGCAGAGGGAGCTTTACTCTGCAGCTAACCCGTGCTGTACCTGCCCTGCGAGTGTTTGATGGGACAGTGCAGAGGGAACTTTACTCTGTATCTAACCCGTGCTGTTCCTGCCCTGGGAGTGTTTGATGGGACAGTGTAGAGCGAGCTTTACTTTGTATCTAATCAGTGCTGTACCTGCCCTGGGAGAGTTTGATGGGACATTGTACAGGAATCTTTACTCTGTATATAACCCGTGCTGTACCTGCCCTGGGTGTGTTTGATGGGACAGTGTGGAGGGAGCTTTACTTTGTATCTAACCCACTGTACCTGCCCTGGAGGTATTTGATGAGAGCTTTACTCTGTAACAGGGGATCACATGGGGTATACAGCACAGAGCCAGGCCATTCGGCCCAACCAGTCCATGCCAGCGTTTATGGTCCACTCGAGCCTCCTACCGTCTTACCTCATCTAATTCTATCAGCGTAACCCTATATTCCCTTCTCCCACATATGCTTATCTAACTGCCCCTTAAATACATCAATACTATTCGCTTCAACCACTCCCTGTGGTAGCGAGTTCCACATTCTCACCACTCTCTGGGAAAAGAGGTTTCTTCTGAATTCCCTATTTCTTTTCTTTGTTACTACCTTACATTGATGGACTCGAATTTTGCTGTTCCCCACAAGTGGAGACATTCCACTGTATACCTCCCTCCAGACCCCAGTACTGATCCCTGGGGAACTCCACTGTATACCTCCCTCCAGACCCCAGTACTGAACCCTGGGGACCTCCACTGCATAACTCCTTCCAGCCCCCAGTACTGGACCCTGGGGAACTGCACTGTATACCTCCCTCCAGCCCCCAGTACTGAACCCTGGGGAACTCCACTGTAAACCTCCCTACAGCCCCCAGTACTGAACCCTGGGGAACTCCACTGTATACAGCCCTCGTGCCCCCAGTACTGGACCCTGGGGAACTGCACTGTATACCTCCCTCCAGCCCCCAGTACGGAACCCTGGGGAACTCCACTGTATACCTCCCTCCAGACCCCCAGTACTGAACCCTGGGGAACTCCACTGTATACCTCCCTCCAGACCCCAGTACTGAACCCTGGGGAACTCCACTGTAAACCTCCCTCCAGAAACCAGTACTGAACCCTGGCGAACTCCACTGTATACCTCCCTCCAGACCCCAGTACTGAACCCTGGGAAATCCACTGCAGACCTCCCCCCAGACAACAGTACTGAACCCTGGGGAACTACACTGTATTCCTCCCTCCAGACCCCAGTAATGAACCCTGGGGAACTCCATTGTATACCTCCCTCCAGTCCCCAGTACTGAACCCTGGGGAACTCCACTGTATACCTCCCTCCAGACCACAGTACTGAACCCTGGTGAACTCCACTGTATACCTCCCTCCAGACCCCAGTACTGAACCCTGGTGAACTCCACTGTATACCTCCCTCCAGACCCCAGTACTGAACCCTGGGGAACTCCACTGTATACCTCCCTCCAGACCACAGTACTGAACCCTGGTGAACTCCACTGTATACCTCCCTCCAGACCCCAGTACTGAACCCTGGGGAACTCCACTGTATACCTCCCTTCAGCCCACAGTATTGATCGCTGGGGAATTCCACTGTATAGCTCCCTCCTGCCCCCAGTAATGAACCCTGGGGATCTCCACTGTATATCTCCCCGCCAGACACCAGTACTGAACCCTGGGCAACTCCACTGTATACCTCCCTCCAGACCCCAGTACTGAACCCTGGGGAAATCCACTATATACGTCACCCCCAGACCCCAGTACTGAACCCTGGGGAAGTCCACTGTATACGTCCCCCGCAGACCCCAGTACTGAACCTGGGGATCTCCACTGTATATCTCCCCGCCAGACACCAGTACTGAACCCTGGGCAACTCCACTGTATACCTCCCTCCAGACACCAGTACTGAACCCTGGGGAACTCCACTGTATACCTCCCTCCAGACCCCAGTACTGAACCCTGGGAAACTCCACTGTATACCTCCCTCCAGTCCCCAGTACTGAACCCTGGGGAACAGCAATGTATACCTCCCTCCAGACCCCAGAACTGAACCCTGGGGAACTCCACTGTATCCCTCCCTCCAGACCCCAGTACTGAACCCTGGGGAACTCCACTGTATTCCTCCCTCCAGACCCCAGTACTGAACCCTGGGAAACTCCACTGTATACCTCCCTCCAGACCCCAGTACTGAACCCTGGGCAACTCCACTGAAAACATCCCTCCAGACCCCAGTATTGAACCCTGGGGAACTCCACTGTATACCTCCCTCCAGACCCCAGTACTGAACCCTGGGGAACTCCACTGTGTACCTCCCTCCAGACCCCAGTACTGAACCCTGGGGAACTTCACTATATATCTCCCTGCAGCCCCCCGATACTGAACCCTGGGGAACTCGACTGTATATCTCCCTCCAGACCCCCAGTACTGAACGCTGGAGAACTCCACTGAAAACATCCCTCCAGACACCCAGTGCTGATCCCTGGGTAACTCCACTGTATATCTCACTACAGACTCCAGTACTGAACCCTGGTGAACTCCACTGTATATCTCCCTGCTCCCACAGTGCTGAACCCAGGGAAACTCCACGATATATCTCCCTCCAAGCCCCAGTACTGAACACTGGGGAACACCACTGTATATCTCCCTCCAGTCCCCAGTACTGAACCCTGGGGAACAGCACTGTCTACCTCTCTCCAGCCCACATTGCTGAACCCTGGGGATCTACAGTGTATACCTTCCCCCAGACACCAGCACTGAACCCAGGGGCACTCCACTGTATACCTCCTTCCAGTACCCAGTTCTCAAACATCGGTAAAACTGTCAGATAATTGTGAAATTGGGTATGATAACCAATACACAGGGTAAAACTGTCACAGTTAATTGTTAAATTGGGTATGATAACCAATACACAGGGTAAAACAGTCACAGTTAATTGTTAAATTGGGTATGATAACCAATATACAGCGTAAAACTGTCACAGTTAATTGTTAAATTGGTTATGATAACCAATACACAGGGTAAAACTGTCACAGTTAATTGTTAAATTGGGTATGATAACCAATACACAGCGTAAAACTGTCACAGTTAATTGTTAAATTGGTTATGATAACCAATACACAGGGTAAAACTGTCAGTTAATTGTTAAATTGGGTATGATAACCAATACACAGGATAAAACTGTGACATTTAATTGTTAAATTGGGTATGATAATCAATACACAGGGTAAAACTGTCACAGTTAATTGGTAAATTGGGTATGATAACCAACACACAGGGTAAAACTGTCAGTTAATTGTTAAATTGGGTATGATAACCAATACACAGGGTAAAACTGTCAGTTGATTGTTAAATTGGGTTTGATAACCAATACACAGTAAAACTGTCAGTTAATTGTTAAATTGGGTATGATAACCAATACACAGGGTAAAACTGTCAGTTGATTGTTAAATTGGGTATGATAACCAATACACAGGGTAAAACTGTCAGTTAATTGTTAAATTGGGTTTGATAACCAATACACAGTAAAACTGTCAGTTAATTGTTAAATTGGGTATGATAACCAATACACAGAGTAAAACTGTCACAGTTAATTGTTAAATTGGGTATGATAACCAATACACGAGGTAAAACTGTCAGTTAATTGTTAAATTGGGTATGATAACCAATACACAGGGTAAAACTGTCACAGTTAATTGTTAAATTGGGTATGATAACCAATACACGAGGTAAAACTGTCAGTTAATTGTTAAATTGGGTATGATAACCAATACACAGGGTAAAACTGTCAGTTAATTGTTAAATTGGGTATGATAACCAATACACAGGGTAAAACTGACAGTTAATTGTAAATTGGGTATGATAACCAATACACAGGGTGAAACTGTCACAGTTCATTGTTAAATTGGGTATGATAACCAATACACAGGGTGAAACTGTCACAGTTAATTGTTAAATTGGGTATGATAACCAATACACAGGGTGAAACTGTCACAGTTAATTGTTAAATTGGGTATGATAACCAATACACAGGGTAAAACTGTCAGTTAATTGTTAAATTGGGTTTGATAACCAATACACAGTGTAAAACTGCCACAGTTAATTGTTAAATTGGGTGTGATAACCAATACACAGGGTGAAACTGTCACAGTTAATTGTTAAATTGGGTATGATAACCAATACACAGGGTAAAACTGTCAGTTAATTGTTAAATTGGGTATGATAACCAATACACAGGGTAAAACTGTCACAGTTAATTGTTAAATTGGGTATGATAACCAATACACAGGGTAAAACTTTCACAGTTAATTGTTAAATTGGGGATGATAACCAATACACAGGGTAAAACTGTCAGTTAATTGTTAAATTGTGTATGATAACCAATACACTGTAAAACTGTTACAGTTAATTGTTAAATTGGGTATGATAACCAATACACAGGGTTAAACTGTCACAGTTAATTGTTAAATTGGGTATGATAACCAATACACAGGGTAAAACTGTCAGTTAATTGTTAAATTGGGTATGATAACCAATACACAGGGTAAAACTGTTTCAGTTAATTGTTAAATTGGGTATGATAACCAATACACAGGGTAAAACTGTCACAATTAATTGTTAAATTGGGTATGATAACCAATACACAGGGTAAAACTGTCAGTTAATTGTTAAATTGGGGATGATAACCAATTCAGAGGGTAAATCTGTCAGTTAATTGTTAAATTGGATATGATAACCAATATACAGGGTAAAACTGTCACAGTTAATTGTTAAATTGGGGATGATAACCAATTCAGAGGGTAAATCTGTCAGTTAATTGTTAAATTGGATATGATAACCAATACACAGGGTAAAACTGTCACAGGTAATTGTTAAATTGGGTATGATAACCAATACACAGGGTAAAACTGTCAGTTAATTGTTAAATTGGGTATGATAACCAATACACAGGGTAAAACTGTCAGTTAATTGTTAAATTGGGTATGATAACAAATACACAGGGTAAAACTGTCACAGTTAATTGTTAAATTGGGTATGATAACCAATACACAGGGTAAAACTGTCACAGTTAATTGTTAAATTGGGTATGATAACCAATACACAGGGTAAAACTGTCAGTTAATTGTTAATTTGGGTATGATAACCAATACACAGTATAAAACTGACACAGTTAATTGTTAAATTGGGTATGATAACCAATACACAGGGTAAAACTGTCAGTTAATTGTTAATTTGGGTATGATAACCAATACACAGTATAAAACTGACACAGTTAATTGTTAAATTGGGTATGATAACCAATACACAGGGTAAAACTGTCAGTTAATTGTTAATTTGCGTATGATAACCAATACACAGGGCAAAACTGTAACAGTTAATTGTTAATTGGGTATGATAACCAATAAACAGGGTAAAACTGTCAGTTAATTGTTAAATTGGGTATGATAACCAATACACAGGGTAAAACTGTAACAGTTAATTGTTAATTGGGTATGATAACCAATACACAGAGTAAAACTGTCACAGTTAATTGTTAATTTGGGTATGATAACCAATACACAGGGTAAAACTGTCACAGTTAATTGTTAAATTGGGTATGATAACCAATACACAGGGTAAAACTGTCATAGTTAATTGTTAAATTGGATATGATAACCAATACACAGGGTAAAACTGCCCCAGTTAATTGTTAAATTGGATATGATAACCAATACACAGGTTAAAACTGTCCCAGTTAATTGTTAAATTGGGAATGATAACCAATACACAGGGTGAAACTGTTACAGTTAATTGTTAAATTGGTTGATAACCAATGCACAGTGTAAAACTGTCACAGTTAATTAAATTCAGTATGATAACCAATACACAGCGTATAACTGTCACAGTTAATTGTTAAATTGGGTATGATAACCAACACACAAGGTAAAACTGTCAGTTAATTGTTAAATTGGGTATGATAGCCAATAAAGAGGGTAAAACTGTCAGTTAATTGTTAAATTGGGTATGATAGCCAATTAACAAGGGAGTAAAGTTAATTGTTAATTCTTAAATTGGAAATAAGCAAAACACAACAACAACTTATATTTATAAAGCGCCTTTAACGTAGTAAAACGTCCCAAGGCGCTTCACAGGAGTTTATCAAACAACATTTGACATCGAGCCACATAAGGAGATATTTGGGCAGATAACCAAAAGCTTGGTCAAAGAGGTAATTTTTAAGGAGCGTCTTGATGGAGGAGAGAGAGGCAGAGAGGTTTACGGACAGAATTCCAGAGCTTAGGGCCCAGGCAGCTGAAGGCATGGCCACCAATGGGGGAGTGATTAAAATCAGGGATACATTGAGAGGGACATTGAGAGAGACATTGACTGAAACATAGAGCGAGACATTGGGAGGGTCATTGAGCGGGCCATAGAGAGAGTCAGACAGACACAAAGAGAGAAATAGAAACAAAGAGAGTGGGCAGATTGAGAGATAGAAATAGAGAGACAGAAAGTCTGGGGGAGAGCCACAGACAGCCAGAGAGAGACAGACAGGCTGAGAGAGGCAGAGGGAAGAGAAAGACAGGGATAGATATTGAGAGTTAGAAAATAGGAACATATGAAATAGGAGCAGGAGTAGGCCATTTGGCCCATCGATCCTGCTCCGCCATTCAATAAGGTCATGGCTGATCTTCTACCTCAACTCCACTTTCCTGAACTATCCCCATATCCCTTGATTCCCTTAATATTCAAAAATCTTTCAATCTCTGTCTTGAATATACTCAACGACTGAGCATCCACAGCCCTCTGGGGTAGAGAATTGCAAAGATTCCCCACCCTCCGAGTGAAGAATTTTCTCCTCATCTCGGACCTAACTGGCCGACGTCTTTTGCTGAGACTGTGACCCCTTGTTCTAGACTCCCGAGCCAGGGGAAACATCCTCCCTGCATCTACCCTGTTAAGCCCTCTAAGAATTTTATATATTTCCATGAGATTACCTCTCATTCTTCTAAACTCTAGAGAACATAGGCCTAGTCTACTCAATCTGTTCTCATAGGACAATCCCCCCATCCCAGGAACCAGTCTGGTGAACCTTCGTTGCACTCCCTCTTTGGCAATTATATCCTTCCTTAGGTAAGGAGACCAAAACTGTACACAGTACTCCTGGTGTGGTCTCACCAGGGCCTTATATAATTGCAGTAAGACGTCTTTACTCTTATATTCAAATCCTCTTCTAATAAAGGCCAACATACCATTTGCTTTCCTAATTATTTGCTGTACCTGCATGTTACCTTTCAGTGATTCATGTACAAGGACACCCAGGTCCCTCTGAACACCAACATTTCCCAATCTCTCAACATTTAAAACATACCTTGCTTTACTATTTTTCCCAACTGCACATTTCTCCACATTATATTCCATTTGCCATGTTCTTGCCCATTCACTTAGCCTGTCTATATCCCCTTGAAGCCTCCTTGCATCCTCCTCACAACTTACATTCCCACCCAGCTTTGTATCATCAGCAAACTTGGATATATTGCATTTGGTCCCCTCATCCAAATCATTGATATATATCGTAAATAGCTGTGGCCCAAACACTGATTCTTGCGGTACCCCACTAGTTACAGCCTGCCAAACCGAAAATGACTCGTTTATTGCTATTCTCTGTTTTCTGTCCGTTAACCAATCCTCAACCCATGCTAGAATATTACCCCCAATCCCATTTTGTTTAATAACCTCTTGTGCGGCACCTTATCGAATGACTTCTGAAAATCCAAATCTACCACATCTACTGTCTCCCCCTTATCTGTTCTGCTAGTTACAACCTCAAAAAACTCTAACAAATTTGTCAAACACGATTTCCCTTTCATAAATCCGTGTTGACTGTGCCTAATCCTATTATAATTTTCTAAGTGCCCTGTTACTACGTCCTTAATATATTTTAGCATTTTCCCTACTACTGATGTCAGGAAAACTGATCTGTAGTTCCCCGTTTTCTCTCTCCCTCCTTTCTTAAATATTGGGGTTACATTTGCTACATTCCAATCCGCGGCAAACGTTCTAAAATCGATGCAATTTATGGAATTTCATCTGCCATCTATTTTGTTTTTCTTTTTTATTCATTCATGGGCTGTGGTCATCGCTGGCACGCCTTGCATTTATTGCCCATCCCTAGTTGCCCTTGAGAAGGTGGTGGTGAACCGCTGCAGTCGGTGATGGAAAGGCACTCCCACAGTGCTGTTATGGAGGGAGTTGCAGGATTTTGACCCAGCGACAATGAAGGAATGGTGATATACTTCCAAGTCAGGATGGTGTGTGACTTGGAGGGGAAGTTACAGGTGATGGTGTTCCCATGCTCCTGCTGCCCTTGTCCTTCTAGGTGGTAGAGGCTGCATGTTTGGGAGGTACTGCCGAAGAAACCTTGGCAAGTTGCTGCAGTGCATCTTGTAGATGGTACAAACTGCAGCCACGGTGCGCCCGTGGTGGAGGGAGTGAATGTTTAAGAACATAACATAAGAAATAGGAGCAGGAGCAGGCCTCCTCTGTTCCAAGGAAAACTATCCCAGCTTATCCCAGTTAATATTGGGGTAGTTCAAATCTCCTACTATTACTGCCCTATAGTTTTTGCACTTCTCAGAAATGTGTCGACATATTTGCTCTTCTATCTCCCTCTCACTGTTTGGGGGTCTATAGTACACTCCCAGCAGTGTGGTCGCCCCTTTTTTGTTTTTCCATTCGACCCATATGGCCTCGTTTGATGATCCCTCCAACATGTCATCTCTCCTCACAGCTGTAATAGTTTCTTTAATCAATACCGCGACACCCTCCCTTTTTACCACCCTCTCTACCCCTTTATGGTGATGGATGGGTTACCAATCAAGTGGGCTGCTTTGTCCTGGATGATGTCGAGCTTCTTGAGTGTTGTTGGAGCTGCACTCATCCAGACAAGTGTAGAGTATTCCATCACACTCCTGACTTGTGCCTTGTAGATGGTGGAAAGGATTTGGGGAGTCAGGAGGTGAGACACTCGCCGCAGAATACACAGCCTTGACCTGCTCTTTTAGCAACAGTATTTATGTGGCTGGTCCAGTTAAGGTTCTGGTCAATGGAAACCCCCAGGATACTGATGGTGACGGATTTGGCGATGGTAATCCCATTGAATGTCAAGGGGATGTGGCTCTTGTTGGAGATTGTCATTGCCTGGCACTTGTTTCGTGTGATTATTACTTGCCACTTATCAACCCAAGGCTGAATGTCATCCAGGTCTTGCTGCATGCGGGCATGGACTGCTTCATTATCTGAGGAGTTGTGAATAGAATTGAATACTGAGCAATCATCGGCGAACATCCCCACTTCTGACCATAGGATGGAGGGAAGGTCATTGATGAAATAGCTGAAGATGGTTGGGCCGAGGACACTGCCCTGATGTACTGCTGCAGCGATGTCCTGGGGCTGTGATGATTGACCTCCAAAAACCACAACCATCTTCCGTTGTGCCGGGTATGACTCGAGCCAGTGGAGAGTTTTCCCCCTGCTTTCCATTGACACAATTTTACTGGGGCTCCTTGATGACACACTCAGTCCAATGCTGCCTTGATGTCAAGGGCAGTCACTCTCACCTCACCTCTGGAATTCAGCTCCTTTGTCCATGTTTGGACCAAGGCTGTAATGAGGTCTGGAGCCGAGTGGTCCTGGCGGAAGTTAAACTGGGCATCGGTGAGAAGGTTATTCGTGAGTAAGTGCCACATAATAGCACTGTCGACGGCACCTTTCATCAATTTGCTCATTTCACCAGTCTGCCTATGTCCTCCTGAAGCCTACCTTATCCCGCTCTGTGTGTGTATATATATGTATATATATAAAAGTCTATATCATTAGTATATATCAAAAAGAGCAGTGGTCCGAATAGCGACATCTGGGGATACCACTGTACACTTCCCTCCAGTCTGAACAACAACCGTTCACCACTACTCTCGGTTTTCTGTCCCTTAGCCAATGTCAGATCCCCACTGCCACTGTCCCTTTGGTCCTAACAAGTCTATTCAATTGTACTTCATCAAATGCATTTTGAATGTCCATGTACACAACATCAAACGCACTACGCTCATCAACCATTTCCGTTACTTCATCAAATAACTTAATCAAGTTTGTCAGACACACTTTGCCGTTCACATATCCGTGCTGGTTGTCATTTATCAATCCATGTTTTTTCCAAAGACAGATACTTTTCTCTGTGAATATGGCCTCTAGACGTTTCCCCACCACTGACGTTAGGCTGACTGGTCTGCAGTTACAGGGTTTATCCCTCTCTCCTTTTTTAAACAGGGTGTAACATTTGCAACCCTCCAGTCCTCTGGCTCCACTCCCATATCCGAGGATGATTGAAATATTCTGGCCAGAGCCTGCGCTATTTCCACCATTCCTTCCCTCAGCAACCCTCATACTTCCCATCCGGAGCGGGTAAATGTTCTACTTTACTGTGGTACAAAAAGTGTTGGATTGAAAGGGGTTAACTGAAGCTGTTTGTTCAGTGACTGTAATTAATGTCAGTCTCCACGGGTTAACTGAAGTTGTTTGTTTAGTGACTGTAATTAATGTCAGTCTCCATGGACTCTAATTGTATCAGTGCAGGGTTTCCCTCTTCTATTAATAAGGGACTCCTTTCAATGTGTTATCCATAGTGTCAGTGAGAGCATCACCTCCGGCACTGACAGGGATCAGCGCGCTGCTCCACAGAGAGGGAGTCGGAATCTGAGAACAGTAGATTGGAATGTTACAACAATGGATCAGAATCTGAGAACAGTAGATTGGAATGTTACAACAATGGGCAGGAGTTTCAGCTGGCAGTTTGACTTTCTTTCAGATTATTATGATTGGATTTCATTGGACGTTCGGATAGAGTTGTCATTTCAGATTATTCAATACATTTACTATCCGCTCCTTGCTGCTGTTGGTGTTCCTGGTAAGTCTCTCTATCCAGCTATTCTGTTAACCATGTTTTACTGTATTACTGTTCGTGTCATTTACTCTCCCCTCCTTGCTGCGGTTGTTGTTCTGGTAAGTCTCTCTATCCAGCTATTAACTCTGCAAACCTTTGCTAACTGTATTACTATTCTTCATTCTTTGCTGCTGTTGGTGTCCCAGTAAGTCTCTATATCCAGAAATTGGGTCTGTAAACCACGTTTCACTGTATTACTCTTTGTCATTTAAATCTTGGGAAGAGCGAAGCCATTGTCTTCGGTCCTCGTCACAAACTCCATTCTCCATCTACCGATTCAGTCCCCCTCCCTGGTCAATGTCTGAGGCTGAACCAGGCTGTTTGCAAACTCTGCGATCTCTTTGTCCCTGAGCTGAGTTCCGAACTCATATCTTCTGAATCACCAGTCCTGCCGACTGCCACCCCCAAAATTACACCCATCTCCGCTCCACCTCAGCCCTTCCGCTGCATAAACCCTCATCCGTACCTTTGTTAAATCCAGACTCGACTATTCCAATGCTCTCCTGGCCGGCCTCCCAGTAACAAGCCTCCGTAAACTAGAGCTCATCCAAAACTCTGCTGCCCCTATCCTAACACACATCATGTCCCGTTCACCCATCACCCCTGTGATCACTGACCAACATTGGCTGCCGATCCGGCAACAACTCGATTTAAATATTCTCCTCCTCATGTTCAAATCCCACCATGGCCTCACCCCTGCAATTAGTCCCATTCCCTTGCTCTTTTCCCATTGTCCTGCAAATTGTTCCCCTTCAGGTATTTATCCAATTCCCCTTTTAAAGTTAATTTCTTTCCCTCTGTACCTCTCCCTGTCTTTCAGTCTCTATTTTTATTTCTCTCTTTCTCCCTTTCTCTCTCTCCCTGTTCTCTCTCTCTCTGTCTCTTGCTCATAGAATCATAGAACGGTACATCACAAACAGAGACCATTCGGCCCATCGTGTCCGTGCCGTCTCTTTGAAAGAGTTATCAATTCAGTCCTACTCTTTAATCAGAGACCCATAACAAATTCCCCTTCATCTAATTACCCCATTCCCTTTCGAAAGTTACTATTGAATCTGCTTCCACCACGTTCTCACTCAGTGCATTCTAGATCAAAACTCACTGCGTAAAGAAAATTCTCATCCATCCTCTGGTTCTTTTGACAATTACATTAAATTTGTTTCCTCTGGTTACTCACCATTCTGCCTCTGGAAACCGACTTACTTACTCTATCAAAACCCATTACAATCTGGAATATCTATATTAAATCTTCCCTAATGGAAAAGTACAAAGAAAGACCAGGTTTAAAAGTTTTCAATTGGGGAAAGGCCAAATTTACTCAGCTGAGTTGTAATTTAGGAAAAGTGGACTGGAAACAGCTTCTTAATTGGAAATCAGTGCAGAGCCGTGGGAAGCATTCAACGAGGAGATAGTGAGGGCTCAGAGCAAATATGTTCCCACAAAGATAAAGGATGGGACTTCCAAATCTAGAGTCCCCTGGATGTCAAGGGGAATACAGGGTAGGATAAGGGAACAAAAAGGGAAGCTTTCGTCAGATACCGAGAGCTCAATACTACAGAAAGCCTAGAGGGGTATAGAAAGTGCAGGGGTGAAATTAAAAAGGAAATTAGGAAAGCAAAGAGATGGCATGAAAAAATATTGGCAAGGAAAATCAAGGAAAACCCAAAGATATTTTATACATACATCAAGAGCAAGAGGATAACTAAGGAAAGAGTCTGGCCTATTATAGACCAAAAAGTTAATCTGTGTGTAGAGGCGGAAGACGTGGATATGGTTCTTAATAAATACTTTGTGTCTGTCTGCACAGAAGAGTGAGACGATGCAGACATTGTAGTTAAGGAGGAGCAGTGTGAAATATTAGATGAGACAAAGATAGTGAGAGAGGAAACATTAAGGTGTTTAGCATCTTTGAAAGTAGATAAATCACGAGGCTCGGATGAAATGTATCCCAGGCTTTTAAGGGAGGAAATAGCGGAGGCTCAGACCATCATTTTCCAATCCTCTCTGGCTACAGGCATGATGCCAGAGGACTGGAGGACTGCTAACGTTGTACCATTGTTTAAAAAGGGAGAAAGGGATAGACCGAGTAATTACAGGGCAGTCAGTCTAACCTTGATTGTGGAAAAAAATATTGAATAATTCTGAGGGGCAGTATAAATCGGCATTTAGAAAGGCTCAGATTAATCAAGGACAGTCAGCATGGTAATGTTAAGGGAAGGTCGTGTCTGAGTAACTGGATTGAATTTTGTGAGGAGGTAATGAGGAGGGTCGATGAGGGGAGTGCATTTGATGTAGTCCACGTAGATATTAGTAAGGCCTTTGACAAGTTCCCACATGACAGGTTGGTCATTGGATCCAAGGGAAAGTGGCAAGTTGGATCCAAAATTGGCTCAGTGGCAGGAAGCAAAGGTCGTAATGGTCAACGGGTGTTCTTTGTGACTGGAAGGTTGTTTCCAGTGGGGTTCCACAGGGCTCAGTACGAGGTCCCCTGCTATTTGTGGTATATATTAATGATTTACACTTCAACCTAGGGCCATGATGAAGAAATTTGCCCATGATACAAAATTGGCCGTGTGGTTGATAGTGAGGAAGAAAGCTGTAGACTGCAATAAGATATCAATGGACTGGTCCGGTGGGCAGAACAGTGGCAAATTGACTTCAATTCGGAGAAGTGTGAGGTAATGGATTGGTGGAGGACTAAAAAAGAGGGCATACACAATAAATGGTAGGATACTGAGAGGTGCAGTGGAACAGAGGGAACTTGGAGTACATTTCCACATATCTATAAATATATCAGGACATATAGATAGGGTGGTTAAGAAGGCATGTGGGATACGTTGCTTTATTAGCCGAGGCATAGGATATAAAAGCAGGGAGGTTATGTTAGAACTGTATAAAACACTAGTTAGGCCACTGCTAGAATACTGTGTAAAGTTCTGGTCACCACATTGCAGGAACGATGTGATTGCATGAGAGACATTATAGAGGAGATTTACGTGGATGTTGCCAGGACTGGATAATTTTAGCTATGAGGAAAGATTGGATAGCCTGGGGTTGTTTACTTTGGAACAGAGGAGGCTGAGGGAAGATTTAATTGAGGTGTATAAAATTATGAGAGGCCTAGCTAGAGTCAATAGGGAGGAACTATTTGCCCTGACAGGGAGGTCAATAACCGGGGGTCATAGATTTAAATTAATTGGTAGAAGGATTAGAGGGGAGATGGGGAGAAATGTTTTCACCCAGAGGGGTGTGGGGGTCTGAAACTCACGGCCTGAAAGTGTGGTCGAGGCAGAAACCCTCATCACGTTTAAAACGTACTTGGATATGCACTTGAAATGCTGTTAACCTACAGGGCTAAGGACCAAGAGCTAGAAAGTGGGATTAGGGTGCAGAGCTTTATTTCGACCACAGATGACACAATGGGCCAAATGGCCTGCTTCTGTGCCGTAAATTTCGATGATTCTGCGATTCTGTGATTCTCAACCTTCGCTGCTCTCAAATGAACAATCCCAGCTTCTTCTGTCTCTCCACGTAATTCAAGTCCCAGATCCCTGGTGCCATACCGATAAATCTCCTCTACACCTTCTCTCATCCTTGACATGCTTGCCAAAGTGTGGTGCTCCGAATTGGACACAATACTCCAGCTGGGGTCTAACCAATGATTTTTAAAAGGTTAGCATTTCTACCTGGATTTTGTTACTCTGTGACTCTGTTTGTAAAGCCAAGGACTCCGTCTGCTTTAACAGCCATCGCTACAGGACCATTCACCCAGGCTTTGTAAAGAGACAGGACCAGTCACACAGGCTTTTTAAAGAGACAGGACCAGACACGCAGGCATTTTAGAGAGACAGGGCAGTCACACAGGCTTTTAAAAGAGACAGGGCCAGTCACACAGGCTTTTGAAGAGACAGGACCAGTCACACAGGCTTTTTGAAGAGACAGGACCATTCACACAGGCTTTTTAAAGAGACAGGACCAGTCACTCAGGCTTTTTAAAGAGACAGGACCAGTCACGCAGGCATTTTAGAGAGACCGGGCAGTCACACAGGCTTTTAAAAGAGACAGGACTGGTCACACAGGCTTTCTAATGAGACAGGACCAGTCATACAGGCTTTCTCAGGAGACAAGACCAGTCACTAAGGCTTTCGAAAGAGACAGCACCAGTCACACAGGATTTTTGAAGAGACAGGACCATTCACACAGGCTTTTTAATGGAGACAGGAACAGTCACACAGGCTTTTTAAAGACACAGGCCCAGTCACAGCGGCTTTTTATAGAGACAGGACCAGTCACACAGGCTTTTTAAAGAGACAGGTCCAGTCACACAGCCTTTTTAGAGAGACAGGACCAGTCACACAGGCTTTTTAAAGAGACAGGACCAGTCACACAGGCTTTTTAAAGAGACAGGACCAATCACACAGGCTTTTTAAAGAGACAGGACCAGTCACACAGGCTTTTTAAAGAGACAGGACCAGTCACACAGGCTTTTTGAAGAGACAGGACCATTCACACAGACTTTTTAAAGAGACACGACCAGTCACACAGGCTTTTTAAAGAGACAGGTCCAGTCACTCAGGCTTTTTAAAGAGACAGGACCAGTCACACAGGCATTTTAGAGAGACAGGGCCAGTCACACAGGCTTTTGGAAGAGACAGGACCAGTCACACAGGCTTTTTGAAGAGACAGGACCAGTCACACAGTCTTTCTAAAGAGACAGGACCAGTCACATCGGCTTTTTGAAGAGACAGGACCAGTCACATCGGCTTTTTGAAGAGACAGGACGATTCACACAGGCTTTTAGAAGAGACAGGACCACTCACACTGGATTTTAAAGAGCAAGGAACAGTCACACAGGCTTTTTAAAGAGACAGCACCAGTGACACAGGCTTTTTGAAGAGACAGGACCAGTCACACAGGCTTTTGAAGAGACAGGACCAGTCACACAGGCTTTTAGAAGAGACAGGATCAGTCACGCAGGCTTTCTAAAGAGACAGGACCAGTCACACAGGCTTTTTAGAGAGACAGGGCCACTCACAGAGGCTTTTTGAAGAGACAGGACGAGTCACACAGGCTTTTTAGAGAGAGAGGACCAGTCACACAGTCTTTTTAAAGAGACAGGTCCAATCACACAGGCTTTTTGAAGATACAGGATCAGTCACACAGGCTTTTTAAAGAGACAGGATGAGTCACACAGTCTTTTTAAAGAGACATGTCCAGTCACACAGGCTTTCTAAAGAGACAGGACCAGTCACACAGGCATTCTAAAGAGACAGGACCAGTCACGCAGGCTTTTTAGAGAGACAGGACCAACCAGACAGGCTTTTTGAAGAGACAGGATCAGTCACACAGGCTTTTTGAAGAGACAGGACCAGTCACACAGGCTTTTTAAAGAGACAGGACCAACCACACAGGCTTTTTAAAGAGACAGCACCAGTCACACAGGCTTTTCAAAGAGACAGGATCAGTCACGCAGGCTTTTTGAAGAGGTGGACCAGTCACACAGGCTTTTTAAAGAGACAGGACCAATCACACAGGCTTCTTAAAGAGACAGCACCAGTCACACAGGCTTTCTAAATTTACAGAACCACTCAAACAGGCTTTTTGAAGAGACAGGACCAGTCACACAGGCTTTTTAAAGAGACAGGACCAGTCACAGTCTTTTTGAAGAGACAGGACCAGTCACACAGGCTTTTTAGAGAGACAGGGCCACTCACATTGGCTTTTTAAACAGACAGGACCAGTCACAAAAGTCTTTTTAAAGACACAGTACCCATCACGCAGGCTTTCTACAGAGACAGGACCAGTCACACAGGCTTTTTAAAGAGACAGGGCCAGTCACACAGGCTTTCTAAAGAGACAGGACCAGTCACAACGGCTTTTTGTAGAGACAGCAACAGTCACACAGGCTTTTTAAAGAGACAGGTCCAGTCACAACGGCTTTTTAAAGAGACAGGACGAGTCACACAGGCTTTTTAAAGAGACAGGACCAGTCACACAGGCTTTTTAAAGAGACAGGTCCAGTCACAACGGCTTTTTAAAGAGACAGGACCAGTCACACAGGTTTTTGAAGAGACAGGACCAGTCACACAGGCTTTTTGAAGAGACAGGATCAGCCACACAGGCTTTTTAAAGAGACAGCACCAGTCACACAGGCTTTCCAAAGAGACAGGACCAGTCACACAGGCTTTTTAAAGAGACAGGACCAGTCACACAGGCTATTTGAAGAGACAGGACCGTTTACACAGGCTTTTTGAAGAGACAGGACCATTCACATAGGCTTTTTGAAGAGACAGGACCAGTCACACAGGCTTTTTGAAGAGACAGGACCATTCACACAGGCTTTTTGAAGAGACAGGACCATTTACACATGCTTTTTGAAGAGACAGGATCATTCACACAGGCTTTTTGAAGAGACAGGACCAGTCACACAGGCTTTCTAAAGAGACAGGGCCACTCACACAGGCTTTTTAAAGAGACAGGTACAGTCACACAGGCTTTTTAAAGAGACAGGATCAGTCACACAGGCTTTTTAAAGAGACAGGTCCATTCACACAGGCTTTTTGAAGAGACAGGACAAGTCACGCAGGCTTTTTAGAGAGACAGGACCAGTCACAACGGCTTTTTATAGAGACAGGACGAGTCACATAGGCTTTTAGAGATACAGGGCCAGACAGACAGGCTTTTTGAAGAGACAGGACAAGTCACGCAGGCTTTTTAGAGAGACAGGACCAGTCACACAGGCTTTTTAAAGAGACAGGTCCAGTCACACAGGCTTTTTGAAGAGACAGGACAAGTCACGCAGGCTTTTTAGAGAGACAGGACCAGTCACACAGGCTTTTTGAAGAGAAAGGACCACTCACACATGCTTTTAAAAGAGACAGGACCATTCACACAGGCTTTTTAAAGAGACAGGACCAGTCACACAGGCTTTTTGAAGAGACAGGACCATTTACACATGCTTTTTGAAGAGACAGGACCAGTCACACATGCTTTTTAAAGAGACAGGTACAGTCACACAGGCTTTTTAAAGAGACAGGACCAGTCACGCAGGCTTTTTAGAGAGACCGGTCCAGTCACACAGGCTTTTTATAGAGACAGGACGAGTCACATCGGCTTTTAGAGAGACAGGGCCAGACAGACAGGCTTTTTGAAGAGACAGGACAAGTCACGCAGGCTTTTTAGAGAGACAGGAACAATCACACAGGCTTTTTGAAGAGACAGGTCCAGTCACGCAGGCATTTTAAAGAGACAGCACCAGTCACACAGGCTTTTTCAAGAGACAGGACCAACCACACAGGCTTTTTAAAGAGACAGCACCAGTCACACAGTCTTTTTAGAGAGACAGGGCAGTCACACATGCTTTTAAAAGAGAGAGGACCATTCACACAGGCTTTTTAAAGAAACAGGACCAGTCACACAGGCTTTTTAAAGAGACAGGGCCACTCACACACTCTTTTTAAAGAGACATGACCAGTCATACAGGCTTTCTAAAGAGACAGGGCCACTCACGCAGGCTTTTTAAAGAGACAGGACCAGTCACGCAGGCTTTTTAGAGAGACAGGACCGGTCACAACGGCTTTTTATAGAGACAGGACGAGTCACACAGGCTTTGAGAGACAGGGCAGTCACACAAGCTTTTTGAAGAGACAAGCTCAGTCACATCGGCTTTTTGAAGAGACAGGACCAGTCACAAAAGGCTTTTTAAAGACACAGGACCAGTCACACAGGCTTTCTATAGAGACATGACAAGACACACAGGCTTTCGAATGAAACAGGGCCACTCACACAGGATATTTAAAGAGACAGGACCAGTCACACAGGCTTTTTAAAGAGACAGGGCCAGTCACACAGACTTTCTAATGAAACAGGGCCACTCACACAGGCTTTTTAAAGAGACAGGACCAGTCACACTGGCTTTTTAAAGAGCAAGGACCAGTCATACAGGCTTTCTTATGAGACAGAACCAGTCACACGGGCTTTTTAATGAGACAGGACCAGTCACATAGGCTTGCTATAGAGACAGGACCATTCACACAGGCTTTTTGAAGAGACAGGACCAGTCACACAGGCTTTTTGAAGAGACAGGATTTTTCACACAGGCTTTTTAAAGCGACAGGACCAGTCACACAGGCTTTTTAAAGAGACAGGACCAGTCACGCAGCCTTTTTAAAGATTCAAATCGCTGCAAACAAATTGACCTGATGTAGTAGCCACGGCATTTATGTGGCTGGTGCAGTTGAGTTTCTGATCAATGTCGATCCTTAGGATTTTGATGTTGCAGGATTCGGTGATGTAAATGCCGTTGACTGTCAAGTGGAGGTGGTTAGACTCCCTCTTCTTGGAGGTGGTTATCGTCTGCCACTTGTGTGGAGAAAATTTACCATAATGAAACCAGGGATGAGGGATTTCAGTTATGTGGGGAGACGAGAGAAGCTGGGATTGTTCTCCTTATAGCAGAGAAGGTTAGGGGGAGATTGAATAGAAGTGTTCAAAATGATGAGGGGTTTTCATACAATAAGAAAGGAGAAACTGTTTGCACTCCTTGCCATGTCATTACCAAAAGGGCACAGATATAAGATAATTGGTAAATGAAACGGGGCAGATGAGAAGAACTTTGGTCACACAGTGAGTTTTTATGTCTGGAATGAACTCGGAAGGTCTGGTGGGAGCAGATTCAATCGGCTCAGCTCATAGCACTCTCGGCTCTGTGTTAGAAGGTTGTGGGTTCAAGTCCCACTCCAGCGACATGATACAGAAATCTAGGATCACACGCCACTGCAGTACTGAGGAAGCGCTGCAGTGTTGGAGGGGCAGTACTGAGGGAGTACTGCACAGTCAGAGGGGCATTACTGAGGGAGTACTGCACTGTCGGAGGGGCAGTACTGAGGGAGCACTGCACAGTCAGAGGGGCATTACTGAGGGAACACTGCACTGTCGGAGGGGCAGTACTGAGGAAGTGCTGCAGTGTTGGAGGGGCAGTACTGGGGGAGTACTGCACAGTCAGAGGGGCATTACTGAGGGAGCACTGCACTGTCAGAGAGGCCGTCTTTCGGAAGAGACGTTAAAATGAGGCCCCGTCTGTTCTCTAAGGTGGAGGTGAAAGATCCCATGGAATTATATTGAAGAAGAGCAGCAGAGTTAACCCAATATTTATCTCAATCAACATCACTAAAGCAGATTATGTGGTCATTATCACATTGCTGTTTGTGGGAGCTTGCTGTGCGCAAATTGGGTGCCGCGTTTCATACATTACAACAGTGACTACACTTAAAAAGTACTTCATTGGCTGTAAAGTGCTTTGGTACATCCCAGGGTTGTGAAAAGCGCTGTATCAATGCAAATCTTTCTTTCTTAACGGTAACTTCCAAAAGGTAATTGGATATCTGCTTGAAAAGGAGAAATTTTCAGGGGTATGTGGAAACTGTTTAAATGTTCATTACCATTCACGACAGAATATGACAGCTTTGAAATAATTTGATCTGTTGGTTGTGGGATCGCTTGGCTCTGTCTAATTTCATTCCATTGGGCACCATGGTAGATGCACATGATATGATGGACGGTGTCCTCAGGGTGAAGGCGAGACTTATTCTCTACAAATATTGTGCAGTGGTCAGTCCTACCAATATAGACAGATGCATATGCGATAAGTAGGTTGGTGAGGACGAGGTCAAGCAGGCTAATCTCTCATCTTGGTTCACCCACCACCTGCTGCAATCCCAGTCTGGCAGCTGTGTTCTTCAGGGCTCGGTTAATGATGGTACTTCCGAGATGGATATTGAAGTTTCCCCCTCCCGACCCAGAGTATAATTTGCGCCCTTTCTGCTCTCGGTGCTCCCATCAACTGGTGTTCAGCATGAAGATGTGCCGATTCATCAGCTGAGGGAGGGCGGTAGGTGGTAATCAGCAGGAAGTTACCTTGCCTATGTCTGACTGGAAGCCATCAGACTTCATTATATGCATCGGCAATGCTGAGGACTCACAGGGTTTCTCCCTCCCGACTGTGCCCCCACCTCTTGTGGGGCTGTGCAGAGCCTGGGATGGTGATGGAGGATTCGGGAATGTTGACTGATAGTTATGATTCTGTGAGTATGAATATCCGAGAATACAATGTTTCCAGAGAGTTTATGGAGTATTAAGGTGGTTACATGGTATTTATCTCAGCGGTTAATATTTTAAGCGTTTTCCTTTGATTCCTTGGTATCAACCCTTTGCTCCTTTTAATTATTATACCCCTCGGTCAAAAACCATGACATGTTTGTCTGGGTAAACTCAATCTTTAGAAACATGTTGTTCTTGTTCTTGTTCTAGTTTCAGGCAATTGAGAAATGAACTGGGAATCAAATTCCTGGATTGAGTCGGGAGCAGTGTAATGTAGGCAACCCTGGGAACGAAATTCCTGGATTGAGGTGGGAGCAGTGTAATCTAGGCAGCACTGGGACTGAAATTCCTGGATTGAGGTGGGAGCAGTGTATTCTAGGCTGTCCTGGGAATCACATTCCTGGATTGAGGTGGGAGCAGTGTAATCTAGGCGGCCCTGGGAATCACATTCCTGGATTGAGGTGGGAGCAGTGTAATCTAGGCAGCCCTGGGAATCACATTCCTGGACTGAGGTGGGAGCAGTGTAATCTGGGCTGTCCCTGCGAATGAAATTCCTGGACTGAGGCGGGAGCAGTGTAATCTAGGCAGCCCTGGGAATGAAATTCCTGGATTGAGGTGGGAGCAGTGTAATCTAGGCTGTCCTGGGAATGAAATTCCTGGACTGAGGTGGGAGCAGTGTAATCTAGGCAGCCCTGGGAATGAAATTCCTGGACTGAGGTGGGAGCAGTGTAATTTAGGCTGTCCTGGGAATCACATTCCTGGATTGGGGTGGGAGCAGTGTAATCTAGGCAGCCCTGGGAATGAAATTCCTAGATTGAGGTGGGAGCAGTGTAATCTAGGCGGTCCTGGGAATCACATTCCTGGATTGGGGTGGGAGCAGTGTAATCTAGGCAGCCCTGGGAATGAAATTCCTGGACTGAGGTGGGAGCAGTGTAATCTAGGTGGTCCTGGGAATCACATTCATGGATTGGGGTGGGAGCAGTGTAATCTAGGCAGCCCTGGGAATGAAATTCCTGGATTGAGTTGGGAGCAGTGTAATCTAAGCAGCCCTGGGAATCACATTCCTGGATTGAGGAGGGAGCAGTGTAATGGTACCTCTATTGTTTGTTAACTCTAACCAAATAGATTCTGTCCTTGACCCCTCGAAGACATCCTCTTTCTCCAGCACTAATATTCTCCTTAATCAATACTGTTAATCCACCTCCTTTCTTTCCTTCCCTATCTTTCCCGAACATCTTATATCCAGGAATATTTAGTACCCAATCCTGCCCTTTTTGAGCCAGGTCTCTGTTATCGTCACGACATCATTTTCCTATGTGGCTATTTGCGCCTGCAGCTCACCCACCTTATTGACCACGCTTCGTGCGTTTACACACATGCTCTGTAAACCCATCTGACAGTGTCAGCTGTGGCTCAGTAGGTAGCACACTCGCCTCTCAGTCAGAGGTTGTGGGTTCCAAGCTCCAGGGACTTGAGCCCATAAATCTAGGCTGACACTCCCGTGCAGTACTGAGGGAGTGCTGCACTGTTGGAGGTGCCGTCTTTCGGATGAGATGTTAAACTGCTCTCTCAGGTGGACGTAAAAGATCCCATTGCACTAGTTCGATGAAGAGTAGTGAAGTTATCCCCGGTGTCCTGGCCAATAATTATCGCTCAATCAACATAACAAAAACTATTAATCTGGGCATTATCACATTGCTGTTTGTGGGAGCTTGCTGTGCGCAAATTGGCTGCCGCGTTTCTCACCTGACAACAGTGACTACACTTCAAAAGTATTCATTGGCTGTAAAACGCTTCGAGACGTCCGGTGGTCGTGAAAGGCGCTATATAAATGTAAGTCTTTCTTTCTCTTTTATCTTAGACCTTACAATAGCAAAATACTGCGGATGCTGGAAAGCTGAAATAACAACAAAAAATGCTGGAAACACTCAGCAGGTCAGGCAGCATCCGTGGAGAGAAACAGAGTTAGCGTTTCAGGTCTGTGACCCTTCGGCAGAACTGGAAAAAGTTAGAGATGTAACAGATTGTAAGCAGGTGTAGGGGCAGGGAAAGGCGGGGGGAGGAATGAACAAAAGAGATGGTCTGTGATAGGGTGGAAGGCAGGAGAGGTTAAATGTTCCCAATGGGAATGGCAGAATCATTGGCTGTAAAACGCTTCTATAGGCCACCAACTAGTGGGAAGGAAATAGAGGAGCAAATTTGCAGGGAAATTGCAGAGAGGTGGAAGAAATATAGAGTGGTAATAATGGGGGACTTCAGTTATCCTAATATAGACTGAGATAGTAATCGTATAAAGGGAAGAGAGGGGACAGAATTTCCTTAGTGAGTTCAAGAGAACTTTCTTGATTGGTGCATTTCTGGCCCAAAGAGGAAGGAGGCATTGCTGGATCTGGTTCTGGGGAATGAGGTAGGTGAAGTGGAGAAGATTTCAGTAAGGGAGCATTCAGGGAACGGTGATCGTAGTATCATGAGGTTTATATTAGCTATGGAAAAGGACGAGGAGCAATCTAGAGTAAAAATACTTAATTGGGGGAGGGCCAATTTCAGTGGGTTGAGAACGGAGCTGGCTTGGGTAAAAGGAATCAAAGATTGGCAGGCAAAACTGTCATTGAACAATGGGCTGCCTTTAAAGAAGAGATGATTCAGGTACAATCGAGGTACATTCCCACGAGGGGGAAAGGTAGGGCAACCAAAGCCAGAGCTCCCTGGATGACGAAAGAGATAGTGGAAGATAGAGAGTAAGAGGAAGCAGAGAAATGGGGCGTATGACAGATGTCAAGTTCAGAATACAAGTGAGAACCAGGCTGAATATAGAAAGTTCAGAGAGGAAGTGAAAAAGGAAATAAGAGAGGCAAAGAGAGAGTATTAGAATAGATTGGCAGCTAACATAAAATGGAATCCAAAAGTCTTCTTTTGGCATATAAATATTAAACGGGCAGTAAGAGGAGGGGTGGGGCCGATTAAGGGCCAAAAAGGAGACCTACGAATGGAGGCAGAGGGCATGGCTGAGATAGTAAATGAATACTTTGCATCTGTCTTTAGCAAGGAAGAAGCTGCTGCCAAAGTCATAGTGAAAGAGGAGGTAGTTGAGTAAAGTGTTGTGGTGACAATGGTTCAATGAGTCTGTTTGTTCAATGACTGTAATTAATGCCAGTTACAGTGAGGCCTAATGATGTCACTCGGGGATTTCCCTCTGCTCTAAATAAGGAGATCCCTTCACTGTGTCACCTCACACAGTCAGCGCGCTGCCCCCAGCACAAAGACCACCAGACACTCACAGAAGGGAAGGCATAGATTGGGGAGAAGTGTTTAGGATATTAGGAATATGTTATGATATACAAAATATGTACTATCCCCTCCTCACTGCTGTCGGCGTTTCTAGTAAGGATCTATGTCCAGTTATTAATTCAAAATAATGGAGAGGCCCAGAGAAAGAGCTAGGGGCTTGAGCGACGAGGCTTTGGTGGCTGTGGTTGGCGCTGTGGAACGGCGATGGGCAGTGTTGTTCCCTGTGAGGCACAGGAGGCCATTGCCCCGGGAGTTTAGAAGGGTGTGGAGGGAGGTGGCTCAGCACATCTCCCCGAGGGGCCTGGTGCCCAGGACCCACACCCAATGTCAGAAGAAGTTCAACGAGCTCACTCGGGTGGTCAGGGTGAGTACCTGCTTTTCCAAACCTCTACATCCCTCCATCTCAACTTCACTCTTTGCCCAGAGGGTTTACAAACCCAAATGCCCAACACTCATTCAAACCTATGGCCATTTCATAAAACACACATCCACATCCCACACCTTGCACACATTAACCGCTATTCAACAAGATACACTACAGCAACTCACCAAGGCTTCTTCGGCAGCACCTCCCAAACCCGCGACCTCTTCCACCTGGAAGGACAAGGGCAGGCGCATGGGAACACCACCACCTTCAAGTTCCCCTCCAAGTCACACACCATCCTGACTTGGAAGTATATTGCCGATCCTTCATCATCGCTGGGTCAAAATCCTGTAACTCCCTACTTAACAGCAATGTGGGAGTACCTTCACCACACGGACTGCAGCGGTTCAAGAAGGCAGCTCACCACCACCTTCTCAAGGGCAACTAGGGATGGGCAATAAATGCTGGCCTTGCCAGCGAAGCCCACATCCCATAAACGAATAAAAATATATTATGATAGGCACATCTGCCAAACACATGGCTGCACACAGTAATGGCTATTCAACTATGATAGGCACATCTGCCAAATACATGTCTGCACACATTAATGGCTATTCAACTATGATAGGCACATCTGCCAAATACATGTCTGCACACAGTAATGGCTATTCAACTATGGGAGGCAAATCTGCCAAACACAAAGATTGCACACAGTAATGGCTATTCAACTATGATAGGCACATCTGCCAAACACATGTCTGCACACAGTAATGGCGATTCAACTATGATAGGCACATCTGCCAAACACATGTCTGCACACAGTAATGGCTATTCAACTATGATAGGCACATCTGCCAAACACATGTCTGCACACAGTAATGGCTATTCAACTATGATAGGCACATCTGCCAAACACATGGCTGCACACAGTAATGGCTATTCAACTGTGATAGGCACATCTGCCAAACACATGTCTGCACACAGTAATGGCTATTCAACTATGATAGACACTTCTGCCAAACACATGGCTGAACACAGTAATGGCTATTCAACTATGATAGGCACATCTGCCAAACACATGGCTGCACACAGTAATGGCTATTCAACTATGGGAGGCAAATCTGCCGAAGACATGGCTGCACACAGTAATGGCTATTCAACTATGATAGGCACATCTGCCAAACACATGTCTGGACACAGTAATGGCTATTCAACTATGATAGGCATATCTGCCAAACACATGGCTGCACACAATAATGGCTATTCAACTATGATAGGCACCTCTGCCAAACACATGTCTGCACACAGTAATGGCTATTCAACTATGGTAGTCACCTCTGCCAAACACATGGCTGAACACAGTAATGGCTATTCAACTATGGTAGGCACATCTGCCAAATACATGGCTGCAAACATTAATGGCTATTCAACTATGATAGGCACATCTGCCAAACACATGGGTGCACACATTAATGGCTATTCAACTATGATAGGCACATCTGCCAAACAAATGGGTGCACACATTAATGGCTATTCAACTATGATAGGCATATCTGCCAAACACATGGCTGCACACAATAATGGCTATTCAACTATGATAGGCACCTCTGCCAAACACATGTCTGCACACAGTAATGGCTATTCAACTATGGTAGTCACCTCTGCCAAACACATGGCTGCACACAGTAATGGCTATTCAACTATGATAGGCACCTCTGCCAAACACATGGCTGCACACAGTAATGGCTATTCAACTATGAAAGGCACCTCTGCCAAACACATGGCTGCACACAGTAATGGCTAGTCAACTATGGTAGGCACCTCTGCCAAACACATGTCTGCACACAGTAATGGCTATTCAACTTAGATAGGCACATCTGCCAAACACATTGCTGCACACAGTAATGGCTATTCAACTATGAAAGGCACCTCTGCCAAACACATGGCTGCACACAGCAACGGATATTCAACTATTTGTTGACAGTTTTCCCGCTCATCTCCATGTTGTGAGAACGAGTTTTGTTAGTTCATGAATTGTTGTGTTTGTTTCAATTTGTTTGTCCTGAATAAATGACACAGAGTTGGTAACACAACTATTTTTTTTAATTGTTACTTTACATCTTTTCTGATTTGACTCATTGCAGCTTTGTCCAGCAATAGGGGGTGCGGGATGCTTTCAATGATGAGCTTCTTCATCACAGAAGCCATCTTCTCAGTAAGGGGTTAGAATCGGTGTCTTATGAGCCGTTCACGGACGGCCCTTTCAGTGGCAACATTGTGCACCTCCCTCCCACTTTGGTGCTGCTGATCCTCCTCCTCCTCCTCCTCCTCCTCCTCATCCTCCTCCGCCTCTCCCTCTTGCTCCTCCTCCTCAGGGGGTGCACCAAACCCTGGTGGCAATGGTTGGGTCCTCATGATTGCAATGTTATAAAGCATGCAGCACACAACAATCAAGAGGGAGACTCGCTCGGGAGAGTATTGCAGGGCTCCTCCTGAGTGATCTAGAAAGCGGAACCGTTGTTTCAAGACGCCGAACGCCTGCTCTATCATGTTCCTGGTGGCGCTATGGCTCTCATTGTATTGCAGTTCGGCAGGGGTGTTGGGGTTATGGATCGGTGTCATCAGCCAGGTGCAGAGTGGATAACCCTTGTCCCCGAGGAGCCATCCACTAGGTTTACACGGTGGTTGGAAGATGTGTGCAACACCGGACTGGCGCAGAATAAAAGCATTGTGGCTGCTGCCAGGATAGCGGGCATTAACGGCGAGTATGAGCTGTCTGTGGTCACACACCCTCTGGTCGCGTTTGCCAAACTCTCTCTCTCTCTGCGCCTCCGAAGGTGAAGCTGGACGATGACGCCCCAAGTTAGTGCAGCCCCCATCGAAGCTTCTTAATATCGTTAGAAGGAAGGTGAAATAAAAATAAACCTCCAAATTGGTGCTCAGGAGCCAAAACTCCTTCGGTGAGCATCGTATCTCTCCAGACGTGTCTCAACCTGCATCTAACAAAAATGTTGCTGACAAGAAACGGCAGGAAGCAACCGCCTTTAAATAGCCCTCCCCCAGCCCCTTCCTGACTTGAAAACATTCCCCATCTACGTGTCGTTCCTAGCGGCAGGGGCTGAGGCAGGGGACACGACTCAATTTTCAGTCCGGGGTGCTACCAGGGCATTGCACGCTCGACTGATGTCACGATCTGCAGGCGCAGGAGATCGTGGCGGCAGTGTTTAGTGCCAGCGCAAAATGGCTGGTCAATTTCGCAAGGAGCGTTAAAATAGCCGCGCTCGGGCGCTAAGCTCCTATCGCCCCGTTACCCCTCCCCCCCCGAAGGTGCTCAGCGGAGGTGCTAACCAACCGATTTTTCCCCCCATGATTATCTGTGTTTCTCTCTCTGTCGTTCCCCATCCCATCCGCGCTGCTGTCGGCTATTGATTCTGAAGGTGATTTCATGTTACCAAGATTCAAATGTTCAACTCAAGTAAATTTATTGGTGGTGACTCTTTATTTAACAAATTTCAGTCTGCTACCGACACTGAACATTTGTATCAGATCAGAAGAATGCTGTCTTGGTTTAGGAGACTTTTCACCTAATGGCGAAAGGCCATCGACCTGAAACGTTAACTCTGTTTCTCTCTCTCTCCACAGATGCTGCCTGACCCGCTGAGTATTTCCACCATTTTCTGTTTTCATTTCAGATTTCCAGTATCCGCAGTATTTTGCTCTTGATTTCACCTAATGCTCGGTATGGTTACTTACAGAGTCACAGGAACAAATCCTGTCAGATCACATCCACATCTTTAAATGTCTGAAATATCCGCCAATCATTCAGTTCCAGTCAGTGTCTCCTTTCCCACCCTCTCCAGTTCTGCATTATTGGCAATGCTTCTGATGGTTAAAGTAGGATTACAAGGATAATTTACATTCTCACAAAACGTTAATTCAGCCAGATTTCAATACATTTCTTTCTGATCATTGTTTTGAATTTACAATTGGATGCCATGTCCGTCTGTCACAGTTCAGTGGATCTCTCAGTGAGACCCAGAGTGATTCTCTATTGCCTCCTGCTGTACTTCAGGATAAACAATCCCAGCTGATTGTAACTGAAGTACTGAGGATAAGAAAATCCTTTGATATCTTCCCGTCTAATATTCTCTGCACAAGTTGGAAACAACAGTTGAAAAGTTCAAGGATAAATCTCTTCCATTTGTGTTCAGATACATCACAACAGCATTCGGCGGCACTTTGCCTGTGGGTTAAATTGTCTGATTTCGATGCTGATAAATGAATTTCGTGGGACATTACCTGGTCAATCATCACTATTTATTTAATTCAGAGTCCATTATTTGCAATGTTACTTGGCAAATCTTCCTTTCAATTAGCTAGAATTTGTGTATTTCAACAAAAATGCAGTAAACTCAATCTTCAAAGCAAAGCTGATAGCCCAGTTATCTTTATAACTGCAGTGCACTTGTATTTATTATCTTAGCATTGTCGTATTACATTCATACATTTTACATACAATTGCCTGTAATTATTGCATGCCAAGGTTGGAGTTTCTGTATTTTGCTGTTGCATTCATTTTCAGTTCTAAATAGAATGGATATTCTGACCAGGAGCAGGAATCCAAGCGCGATTTCCCCCTCCCGAACACAGGGGCACAGAAGCGAACTGCACCGCTCCAAATGCTGACTGATCCCGGGACACGAAGGCTTCCTGAGAGGGTCTGGTCCTTTGTGTCCCTGGTACCTCGGGCGGTGCTTTTGTCTGCTGGGCTAAATTTAGATCGATCATTTAATCTCTCCTTGATCAAACATCTGTTAATTTCATATTGTATTTATTCCCATTTCAGTTATTGAATCCACAATGTATTCCCGATTATTCTTACAATAAGCCCTGTATTCAGCTCCACAGGTAATAGGATTAGATTATATCCTTCAATGTCGGTAATGAGTTGCAGATTTCACCCCGAATTCCCTCAAACTGCTGCTTTTGCTCCCAGCCTGATGAATAATTTCCCGGTTTATTTCCCTTCCTCACAGTGAACTTAGTGACGATTGTGATCCTGTCTCGGGGAAAGTGCGGTCTCTCCAAATGTGTCACTCGCTACCTGGTGGCCATGGCAATGGCTGATCTACTGGTCGTTATCCTCGACCTGATATTGAGGCACATTCTGATTGTTTATAAGGAACAGTTTTATTTCGTGCGGTCGATCCCCGTGTGTAATATCCACGCCGTCCTGCTGTTCGCAGCCTCAGACTGTTCTGTCTGGTTCACCGTCACTTTCACATTTGATCGATTTGTGGCCATTTGTTGCCAGAAGCTGAAAACTAAATATTGCACCGAGAAAACGGCGGCTGTGGTTCTGGGAACAGTGACTGTGCTGAGCGGTTTAAAGAACATCACCTGGTATTTTATGTTCACAGGTTGGTATTGGCTTGGGAACGAGCCCTGGTTTTGTGATGTCACAGAGGATGTTCGGTTGTCACGGGTCTGGGGAACAATCGAGCTCCTTCATTATATTCTCACCCCGTGTGTCCCATTTGTGGTGATTCTGCTGCTCAATGCTGTCACCGTCAGACACATTTTAGTGGCCAGCAGAGCCCGCAGGAGACTCCGGGGTCCCAGCAGTGGTGAGAGTCCCAGAGACCCAGAGATGGAGAGCCGCAGGAAATCCATCATTTTACTGCTTGTTATCTCCGGCAATTTCATCCTGTTATGGGCAGTGTTTATGGTGTATTCTATATGGAGCCGGATGTGGTATTTGGGGTATCAGTCTGTATTTCTATCGTATTATGTAATGGAACTGGGATTCATGCTGCAGCTGCTGAGCTGCTGCACAAACACTGGGATTTACGCCGTGACCCAGACTAAGTTCAGAGAGCAGTTGAAGAATATGGGGAAATATCCCTTTACTCTGATTGTAAAATTCATTAAAGGATGAGAAGAAACTGATACTTTGCAGCCCAAGAGTTGACAGTTCCCTGGGCCGGATATTGTGGCCCCGCACAAAGATGGCGGCTCTGGGGCTCCGCACAAAGCTGGCAAGTCTGGGGCCCAGCACAAAGATGGCGGCACTGGGGCTCCGCACAACGATGGCGGCTCTGGGGCTCCGCACAAAGATGGCGAGTCTGGGGCCCAGCACAACGATGGTGACTCTGGGGCTCATCACAACGATGGTGACTCTGGGGCTCAGCAGAACGATGGTGACTCTGGGACTCATCACAACGATGGTGACTCTGGGGCTCAGCACAACGATGGTGACTCTGGGGCTCAGCACAACGATGGTGACTCTGGGACTCATCACAACGATGGTGACTCTGGGGCTCAGCACAACGATGGTGACTCTGGGACTCATCACAACGATGGTGACTCTGGGGCTCAGCACAACGATGGTGACTCTGGGGCTCCGCACAAAGATGGTGACTCTGGGGCCCAGCACAAAGATGGTGACTCTGGGGCTCATCACAACGATGGTGACTCTGGGGCTCATCACAACGATGGTGACTCTGGGGCTCATCACAACGATGGTGACTCTGGTGCTCATCACAACGATGGTGACTCTGGGGCTCAGCACAACGATGGTGACTCTGGGGCACATCACAAAGATGGTGACTCTGGGACCCAGCACGACGATGGTGACTCTGGGGCTCATCACAACGATGGTGACTCTGGGGCCATCACAACGATGGCAGCTCTGGGGCTCAGCACAACGATGGTGACTCTGGGGCTCAGCAGAACGATGGTGACTCTGGGGCCCATCACAACGATGGTGACTCTGGGGCTCATCACAACGATGGTTACTCTGGGGCCCATCACAACGATGGTGACTCTGGGGCTCAGCACAACGATGGTGACTCTGGGACCCAGCACAACGATGGTGACTCTGGGGCTCATCACAACGATGGTAACTCTGGGGCTCCGCACAATGATGGTGACTCTGGGGCTCATCACAACGATGGCGGCTCTGGGACCCAGCACAACGATGGTGACTCTGGGGCTCAGCACAACGATGGTGACTCTGGGGCTCAGCACAACGATGGTGACTCTGGGGCACATCACAAAGATGGTGACTCTGGGACCCAGCACGACGATGGTGACTCTGGGGCTCATCACAACGATGGTGACTCTGGGGCTCATCACAACGATGGTGACTCTGGGGCCCATCACAACGATGGCAGCTCTGGGGCTCAGCACAACGATGGTGACTCTGGGGCTCAGCAGAACGATGGTGACTCTGGGGCCCATCACAACGATGGTGACTCTGGGGCTCATCACAACGATGGTTACTCTGGGGCCCATCACAACGATGGTGACTCTGGGGCTCAGCACAACGATGGTGACTCTGGGACCCAGCACAACGATGGTGACTCTGGGGCTCATCACAACGATGGTAACTCTGGGGCTCCGCACAATGATGGTGACTCTGGGGCTCATCACAACGATGGTGACTCTGGGGCTCATCACAACGATGGTGACTCTGGGGCTCATCACAACGATGGTGACTCTGGGGCCCATCACAACGATGGCAGCTCTGGGGCTCAGCACAACGATGGTGACTCTGGGGCTCAGCAGAACGATGGTGACTCTGGGGCCCATCACAACGATGGTGACTCTGGGGCTCATCACAACGATGGTTACTCTGGGGCCCATCACAACGATGGTGACTCTGGGGCTCCGCACAACGATGGTGACTCTGGGGCTCAGCACAACGATGGTGACTCTGGGACCCAGCACAACGATGGTGACTCTGGGGCTCATCACAACGATGGTAACTCTGGGGCTCCGCACAATGATGGTGACTCTGGGGCTCATCACAACGATGGCGGCTCTGGGACCCAGCACAACGATGGTGACTCTGGGGCTCATCACAACGATGGTAACTCTGGGGCACCGCACAACGATGGCGGCTCTGGGGCTCATCACAACGATGGCGGCTCTGGGACCCAGCACAACGATGGTGACTCGGGCTCATCACAACGATGGCGGCTCTGGGACCCAGCACAAAGATGGTGACTCTGGGGCTCATCACAACGATGGTGACTCTGGGGCACCGCACAACGATGGAGACTCTGGGGTTCAGCACAACGATGGTGACTCTGAGGCCCAGCACAACGATGGTGACTCTGGGGCTCCGCACAACGATGGTGACTCTGGGGCTCATCACAACGATGGTGACTCTGGGGCTCATCACAACGATGGTGACTCTGGGGCTCATCACAACGATGGCGGCTCTGGGACCCAGCACAAAGATGGTGACTCTGGGGCTCATCACAACGATGGCGGCTCTGGGGCTCCGCACAAAGATGGCGTCTCTGGGGCTCCGCACAACGATGGTGACTCTGGGGCTCATCACAAAGATGGCGGCTCTGGGGCTCCGCACAAAGATGGTGACTCTGGGGCCAAGCACAACGATGGTGACTCTGGGGCATCGCACAACGATGGTGACTCTGGGGCCCAGCACAACGATGGGACTCTGGGGCTCAGCACAACGATGGTGACTTTGGGGCTCATCACAACGATGGTGACTCTGGGGCTCAGCACAACGATGGTGACTCTGGGCCCAGCACAACGATGGGTGACTCTGGGCTCATCACAACGATGGTGACTCTGGGGCTCCGCACAACGATGGTGACTCTGGGGCACCGCACAACGATGGTGACTCTGGGGCACCGCACAACGATGGTGACCTCTGGGACCCAGCACAAAGATGGTGACTCTGGGGCTCAGCACAACGATGGTGACTCTGGGGCTCAGCACAACGATGGTGACTCTGGGACCCAGCACAAAGATGGTGACTCTGGGGCTCATCACAACGATGGTAACTCTGGGGCACCGCACAACGATGGCGGCTCTGGGGCTCATCACAACGATGGCGGCTCTGGGGCTCATCACAACGATGGCGGCTCTGGGGCCCAGCACAACGATGGTGACTCTGGGGCTCATCACAACGATGGTAACTCTGGGGCACCGCACAACGATGGTGACTCTGGGGCTCACCACAACGATGGCGGCTCTGGGACCCAGCACAACGATGGTGACTCTGGGGTTCAGCACAACGATGGTGACTCTGAGGCCCAGCACAACGATGGTGACTCTGGGGCTCCGCACAACGATGGTGACTCTGGGGCTCATCACAACGATGGTGACTCTGGGGCTCATCACAACGATGGTAACTCTGGGGCACCGCACAACGATGGCGGCTCAGGGGCTCATCACAACGATGGTGACTCTGGGGCTCATCACAACGATGGCGGCTCTGGGACCCAGCACAAAGATGGTGACTCTGGGGCTCATCACAACGATGGTAACTCTGGGGCACCGCACAACGATGGTGACTCTGGGGTTCAGCACAACGATGGTGACTCTGGGGCTCATCACAACGATGGTGACTCTGGGGCTCCGCACAACGATGGTGACTCTGGGGCTCATCACAACGATGGTGACTCTGGGGCTCAGCACAACGATGGTGACTCTGGGGCTCATCACAACGATGGTGACTCTGGGGCTCAGCACAACGATGGTGACTCTGGGGCACCGCACAACGATGGTGACTCTGGGGCTCAGCACAACGATGGTGACTCTGGGGCTCCGCACAACGATGGTGACTCTGGGGCTCATCACAAAGATGGCGGCTCTGGGGCTCCGCACAAAGATGGCGACTCTGGGGCTCCGCACAACGATGGTGACTCTGGGGCTCAGCACAACGATGGTGACTCTGGGGCTCATCACAAAGATGGCGGCTCTGGGGCTCCGCACAAAGATGGCGACTCTGGGGCTCATCACAACGATGGCGGCTCTGGGGCTCCGCACAAAGATGGTGACTCTGGGGCCCAGCACAACGATGGTGACTCTGGGGCTCATCACAAAGATGGCGACTCTGGGGCTCCGCACAACGATGGTGACTCTGGGGCTCCGCACAACGATGGTGACTCTGGGGCCCATCACAACGATGGTGACTCTCGGGCCCAGCAGAACGATGGTGACTCTGGGGCTCATCACAACGATGGTGACTCTGGGGCCCAGCACAACGATGGTGACTCTGGGGCATCGCACAACGATGGTGACTCTGGGGCTCATCACAACGATGGTGACTCTGGGGCCCAGCACAACGATGGTGACTCTGGGACCCAGCACAACGATGGTGACTCTGGGGCTCCGCACAACGATGGTGACTCTGGGGCTCATCACAACGATGGTGACTCTGGGGCTCATCACAACGATGGTGACTCTGGGGCCCAGCACAACGATGGTGACTCTGGGGCTCAGCACAACGATGGTGACTCTGGGGCTCATCACAACGATGGTGACTCTGGGGCTCATCACAACGATGGTGACTCTGGGGCTCATCACAACGATGGTGACTCTGGGGCTCATCACAACGATGGTGACTCTGGTGCTCATCACAACGATGGTGACTCTGGGGCCCAGCACAACGATGGTGACTCTGAGGCACTGCACAACGATGGTGACTCTGGGGCTCATCACAACGATGGTGACTCTGGGGCTCCGCACAACGATGGTGACTCTGGGGCTCCGCACAACGATGGAGACTCTGGGACCCGGCACAACGATGGTGACACTGGGGCTCATCACAACGATGGTGACTCTGGGGCTCATCACAACGATGGTGACTCTGGGGCTCATCACAACGATGGGGACTCTGGGGCTCAGCACAACGATGGTAACTCTGGGGCTCCGCACAAAGATGGCGGCTCTGGGACATCGCACAAAGATGGCGGCTCTGGGGCCCAGCACAACGATGGCGGCTCTGGGGCTCCGCACAACGATGGTGACTCTGGGGCATCGCACAACGATGGTGACTCTGGGGCTCAGCACAACGATGGCGGCTCTGGGACCCAGCACAGCGATGGTGACTCTGGGGCTCCGCACAAAGTTGGCGACTCTGGGGCCCAGCACAACGATGGTGACTCTGGGGCCCAGCACAACGATGGCGGCTCTGGGGCCCAGCACAACGATGGTGACTCTGGGGCTCAGCACAAAGTTGGCGACTCTGGGGCTCAGCACAACGATGGTGACTCTGGGGCTCATCACAACAATGGTGACTCTGGGGCTCAGCACAACGATGGTGACTCTGGGGCCCTGCACAAAGTTGGCGACTCTGGGGCCAGCACAACGATGGTGACTCTGGGGCTCAGCACAACGATGGCGACTCTGGGGCCTAGCACAAAGTTGGCGACTCTGGGGCCAGCACAACGATGGTGACTCTGGGGCACCGCACAACGATGGCGGCTCTGGGGCTCAGCACAACGATGGTGACTCTGGGGCCCTGCACAAAGTTGGCGACTCTGGGGCCAGCACAACGATGGTGACTCTGGGGCACCGCACAACGATGGCGGCTCTGGGGCTCCGCACAAAGTTGGGGGCTCTGCGGCCCAGCACAAAGTTGGCGGCTCTGCGGCCCAGCACAAAATTGGCGGATCCGGGGCTGCGCACAAAGATGGCGACTCTGGGGCTCCGCACAAAAATGGCGGCACTGGGTCTCCGCACAAAGTTGGGGGCACTGGGGCCCAGCACAAAGATGGCGACTCTGGGGCTCCGCACAAAAATGGCGGCACTGGGGCTCCGCACAAATTTGGGGACACTGGGGCCCAGCACAGAGTTGGCGGCTCTGCAGCCCAGCACAAAGTTGGCAGCTCTGGGGCCCAGCACAGAGTTGGCGGCTCTGGGGCCCAGCACAGAGTTGGCGGCTCTGGGGCCCAGCACAGAGTTGGCGGCTCTGCGGCCCAGCACAAAGTTGGTGGCTCTGCGGCCCAGCACAAAGTTAGCGGCTTTGGGGCCCAGCACAGAGTTGGCGGCTCTGGGGCCCAGCACAGAGTTGGCGGCTCTGCGGCCCAGCACAAAGTTAGCGGCTTTGGAGCCCAGCACAAAGATGGTGGATCTGGGGACCCGCACAAATATGGCGGCTCTGGGGCCCAGCACAAAGATGGCGGCTCTGGGGTTCCGCACAAAGATGGCGGCTCTGGGGCCCCGCACAAAGATGGCGGGATCCGCGCCCTGCACAAAGATGGCGTCTCTGGGTCCTAGCACAAAAAGTAGACTCGGGGCAAAGCACGAAGAAGGCAGCACCCGCGCCCTGCACAAATATGGCGGCTCCGGCATCCGACAGAAAGATGGCGGCTCAGGAGCCCCGCACAAAGATGGCGGCTCAGGAGCCCCGCACAAAGATGGTGGCAATGGGGATCCGCACAAGATTGGCGGCAGTCACTCGGGCTCTTTCCCTGGTGGCGGGAGGCGAGTGTCCGGATGGCGGGAGCAGTTGGAGTCCCGGTTACTGTGAGAGCGGGCGGCGAGGCGGAGCAGCCTGGCCCGGCACGGCCCACAGGACCCCGAGCAGCCCAGCCCGGGGAGGAGATGGCCCGGCACCAGGACTTTATTAGTCATTATAACACTTTAAAATCATGACACCACTTTACAGATATTTTATAACCCTTTATAAATCATTATGACCATTAAGACGCTTTTTCAATCATTATGACACTTAATAAATCATTTTTATAACTCGTTCTTGGGATGTGGGCACCGCTGACAAGGCCAGCATTTATTTTCCATCACCAGGTGGTGGGGAGCCGCTTGAGACAAGTGAATGTCTTGCTGGGCCATTTCAGATTCAACCACATTGCAGTGGGTCTGGAGTCACATTTCAGCCAGATCAGGTAAGGGCGGCAGATTTCCTTCCCGATAGGTCATTAGTGAACCAGGTGGAATTTTACAACAATCCGGTACGTTCATGATGTGGAGATGCCGGTGTTGGACTGGGGTGGACAAATGTGAGAAGTCGCACAACACCAGGTTATAGTCCAACAGCTTTATTTGAAATCACAAGCTTTCGGAGCTGCTGACGAAGGAGCAGCAGCAGCAGAGGCAGCAGCAGAGTGGTGGTCTCTGTGACCAGGAAGAGGAGAAGGAGAAGGAGACAGCAACCAACAACCAACATCCACAACAACTGAGGTGCCTGGAGAGAGAGGACAGGAGAGGAGAAGGATAAGAAAGGAAGGCCAAGGCCATTAACAACAGAGGAGAGGCCTTTCCACACTGCCTCCTCAATTGGCCTCCATTTTAGGAGAGGGAGAGAGGGGAGAAAACAACACAACATCCATCAACTGTTTGGAAGGAGGGAGGAAGGAAAGAACAACATCTACAGGTGGGTGTGATTCTGGTGCACTCTCATAGAGACTTTGTTTTGTAGGTGGGGGGAGGAAAGAAGAAAAAGAAGAAGGCCGGAACATCTAAGGGGTGTGTGTGTGAGTGTGTGTGGCTTCTGTAAAAGCTAGGCCGCACACACCATATTAAACACCCCTTTCCCATTGCCTGACCTGGGACAGCTGGAGCTGCCTAGGTGAAGTTCCCCAATTAATTTAATCCAATTGGGCATCGTTAAGACCTGGTGCAGGACTGAGCCTGGGCATCTCCAGCTATCCCAGGTGAAGACATCTTCTCCCCCCACCAGAAGACCACCACCAAAGACTTGTATTACATCGGAGAGTGCACCCCCCCTGCCAACACCCACCCACCCACCATCCTGAGTGGCGACCCTGCCCTTGCGGCTTCCCTCCTTCCACCCCCTCTCTCTCTCTCTTTGTCTCTTGTCTCTCTCTGCCTCTCTCTCTAAGAGGCACCTCAATCTATTTTAATTAAGTACCCATTGAGCAGAGGGCAGAAGGCCCCTCTCCTAATTAATTCATAAAAAGGGAGAGGTGTGCCTTCAATTTAAGAGCTCCCTCTGCTCAGGGGAAAACAAAAAAAAAACCGAGGCCATTAACACCTTCAGGCCTGTGACTTGGGGTGAGTGTAGCCCTTAAAGAACCCTCCATTATGGCGAGTACATCTTCGTCGGTGGCGGGGGCAGCGAGGACGTATGCGAGCGTGGCAGCCGCGGCCACGGCCGCAGCCACGAGTCCTCCTGTTACCCCGTCACCTTTTACCCTCCTTACGAGGAAGAATGGGGTCAAGAGCTACACTCACCCCAACATGACTATAGAGGCGTGCGTTAAAGCCATGGCTGGGGTTGTCGGCCCTTCAGCCATCGTCGCCGCCTCTAAAATGTACGGCAAGGCTGTGTTCTTCCTGGGGTCGGAGCGGGCGGTGTCCCTGGCCATCGAGAAGGGGCTCACCGTGGGCGGGACCTTCCTGCCGGTGGACCCCCTTGAGGCCACCGCGCAAAGGATTGTGGTTTCCAACGTCCCGCCCTTTGTTCCGGGTGAGCTCCTCCTCCCCCACCTACGTCAACTGGGGGAGGTGAGGTCGGGGATCACACCCATCCCGCTCGGCTTCCGGGAGGCCAGCCTTCGGCACGTCTTCTCCTTCCGGCGCCAGCTTTTCGTCCGGCTGGCGCGGGAGGAGGACGCGGATGGCGCGTTCACGGTGCTCCACGGGGGGACCGCCCACCGCGTCTTCTGGACCTCGGACGGCGTGCGGTGCTACGCCTGTAAGGAGGTGGGGCACGTCCGCAAAAACTGCCCCGCCTCCAAGGCCGCCACGACACCTGGCGCGGCCAGGGTTGGCGCCGCCGCCCCCCCTCCCCCTGATACTGTCCGCGCGTCGACGGCGACGGATGCGCGGTCGAAATCGGAGGCCAACACCACCACGGCCTCCGGCGGGGAGGAGGGAGAGCGTCCGGGGGGAAGGAAGGCGCGTAGGAAAACTAAACACCTAAGGGCGGATCCCCTCGCGGAGGAAACATCGGAATTGACCGAACTCACGCCCGAGTATATCGCGGAGTTGGTCGGGACGCATGAGACTGGGGGGGTCCTCGTGCCCGGGCCCGTGACCGTGACCGCAACTGCTGAGGCAGCTGAATCAAGACCTGCGGCCGGGCTCGGGCCCGAGGGGCCCAAGAAACCCAGTCGTCGGAAGGGGGCAGAGAGGGAGGCCCCAGCAGACATGGAGGCCTCCCCCTCTCCGGGCCCCAACTTGTTAAAAAGAAAGCTCCGCCCCCAGCAGGAGGACTGCGAGGAGGAAGGTCCCTCCGCAAAAGGGGGGCAGTCGCCCGCCGCGGGTGCTGCGCCCCACCCCACCACCGTCATCGTCGCGCGCGATCGGCAGGGGTCGTCTGTCCCTCGGGAGGGTGAGACAGCCGAGTCTGTCCGACCTGTGCCTCCCGGGGATGGGGAAGAGACCCTGCCCGTGGGGGGGGGCGCGGAACAACCCGCGGAGGGAAATGTAGAACCTGAACCGTTGCTCCTCGCCGGGTCGGGCGTCCTGGGGACTGGGGCGGGCGAGGCCAAAGAGGCTGAAGCCGAGCCCGCCTTTTACAATCCAGATATCTCCCAGGGACTGCTCGACCTGGTGGAGGACTTTAGCAATCCCCAGCCCGCTGGGTCGGAGGTTGGTGGCGGGGAGACGGAAAGCCCCCTGACTCCGTCTCTGTTGTTGGCGCCGGACGTGCTGGAGGAATTTGGGATTATTTTCTCCCCGGTTTCTCCGGTCGCCCCGGCGCCTGAGGCGGGGGGGGGCCCCGAACCGCCGCCGCCGCCTCCCGGCCCGGCGCCCCTGAAGGAGCCCAGGGTGGACTCCTCTGCCACCGATCCTGGGGGTGGGATCGTGACGGAGGCGGGGCCGGCCGGTGCGGCCGAGCCGTTCGCTGCACCCTGTGCGACGGACGGGTCGGCCGCCGGTGACGACCTCCCGGAGGAGGACGGGGACTCGGTGTTGGGCGCTGAGGAAGATTTGGAGTCCATCAGCAGCGAGGCGATGGACGCCCTCGTGCCCTTCACCGACTCTCCCCTCATCCCCGTAGGGGAACTCCGGGATTTTATGGCCGTGAGCCAGGGTCGTCACAAGAAGATCCGGCTGGCCCTCGACAAGTGGTCGGAGCTGGCGCTGCTCGTCGTGTCCGTCCGCGCCGCCGTTAAAATCATGGGCGCGGACAAGGACGTTGGCCGGCTCGAGCTGCGTCGGCTCAAGTGTTTCCACACTGGGCTGCTGAGGGAGTGGCGGTCGTCAGTGACCGCGCTCCCTCCCCTCCGTTAGGTAGAGGTTGCACTATGCTTCTGAGATGAAGATAACCATAGCCAGCCTCAACATCAACGGCAGCAGGGAGGCGCGCCGTAGATTCAATAACTTCTCGGTCCTTCGGGACGGGAAATATGCGGTGTGCTTCCTGCAAGAAACCCACACCGTTCCGGGAGACGAGGCCACGTGGCTCCTGGAGTGGCAAGGAGGGGTCAGCATGAGTCACCTCTCCAACAATTCCTGCGGGGTGGCTGTCTTGCTGGCCCCGCATTTTCAGCCGGAGATCTTGAGGGTCAAGGAGCACGTGCCGGGCCGCTTGCTCCAGGTCACTGTTCGCCTGGGAGGCGTGCCGCTCCATTTAGTGAACGTGTACGCCCCCCGGACCGGTGCGCAGCAAGTGCGCTTCTTCGGAGAAGTGTCCGCTCTTCTGGGCTCCATCGACGTGGGCGAGTGCGTCATCCTCGGGGGGGATTTCAATTGTACCCTCGAGGCGCGGGACCGGTCGGGTCCCCCGCGAAGCCCGGCGGCGATGGAGAAGTTGCGGGACCTGGTCGGGTCCTTCGACTTGGTGGACGTCTGGCGAAATCTCCATCCCGACTCCCGCGCCTTCACGAGCGTGAGGTCTGGAGGAGGAAGGTCCAGAATCGACCGCCTTTACATTTCCCGGGCGTACGTCTCCTGCGTTCCGGCGGCTTCCATGCGGCCGGTGCCGTGCACGGACCACCACCTGGTGTGGGCGGAGCTCGCTCCGCTGCGCGCGCGGGGGGGGTCCGCGTACTGGCATTTTAACAACCTGCTGCTGGAGGACGCGCGGTTCCGGGATTCGTTTCGCCGGTTCTGGGCCGACTGGAGAAGGAAGCGGGGAGGCTTCCCCTCCTTGAGGCTATGGTGGGACGTGGGCAAGGCTCACGTCCGCGTCTTCTGTCAGGAGTACGCGAAGGGGTCGACCAAGAGGCGGGAGGCCCGGGTCGGGCGATTGGAGAAAGAAGTGCTCGACCTGGAGTCCCGTCTCGGTCAAGTCGTCGAGGACCCGGCCCTGCGGAAGGTGTACGAAGAGAAGAAGGGCGCGCTGAAGGACCTGCAGCTGGTCGGGTCCCGAGGCGCGTACGTGAGGTCGCGGATCCAGTTCCTGCGGGACCTGGACCGCGGCTCCCCCTTCTTCTACTCGCTGGAAAAAAGACGGGGGGTCCGTAAGCAGCTCTTGGGGCTGCTGGCCGACGACGGATCTCTGGTCTCGGATCCGGAGGGCATCAGCGCGGAGGCCCGGGCCTATTACGGGGCTCTGTTCTCTTCGGATCCGTCCAGCGAGGATGCGCGCAGAGTTTTGTGGGAGGACCTGCCGAAGGTCGGCCCGGAGGGCGCCGAGAATTTAGAAGCTCCGCTAAGCCTGGCGGAGCTGACCGGCGCCCTGCGCCAGCTCTCGAGGGGCAAGTCCCCGGGGCTGGACGGGCTGACCGTGGAGTTCCACAGGGCGTTCTGGGACGTCTTGGGGGACGACTACGCGCGGGTCCTGGGGGAAAGTCTGGCGACCGGGGAGATGCCCCTCTCTTGGCGCAGGGCGGTCATCGTCCTGCTGCCCAAGAAGGGCGATCTCCGCCTACTTAAGAACTGGCGCCCGGTCTCCCTCCTCAGCACGGACTACAAAATTTTCGCCAGGGCTATGTCTGCTCGCCTTGGCACCGTGCTGGCCCGCATGATCCACCCCGACCAGTCCTACACGGTCCCGGGCCGGAGCATCCACGATAACATCCATCTGGTCCGGGACCTGGTCCACCATTCCCAGAGGGCTGGTCTGTCGGTCGCCTTCCTTTCCCTGGATCAGGAGAAGGCGTTCGACAGGGTGGATCACGAGTATCTTTTCGGGACTCTGCGCGCATTCGGGTTCGGGACGCATTTCGTCGCCCGGATCCGACTTCTGTACGCCGCCGCGGAGTGTCTCATTAAAGTTAACGGGTCTTTGACGGCGCCCCTTCGCTTCGGGAGGGGGGTGCGTCAGGGATGCCCCATGTCCGGTCAGTTATACGCCGTTTGCGTGGAGCCTTTCCTGCGCCTCTTGCGGAAGAGGTTGACGGGACTGGCTCTGCAAGGGCCGGGCGTGGAGGTGGTCCTCTCGGCTTACGCCGATGACGTGCTCCTCGCGGTCACGGATCCCGTCGACTTGCGGAGGATGCGAGAATGCCAGCAGATTTACTCGGACGCATCCTCCGCCAAGATCAACTGGGAGAAATGTTCTGGACTCCTGGTGGGCCCATGGCAGGTGGACTCCCTGCCGGAGGAGTTCGGGCCTTTCGCCTGGAGCACCACGCACCTCCTCTACCTGGGAGTCTACCTCAGCCCGGCCGAGGACGCCTGGCCGGCGAACTGGCAAGAGCTGGAGGCCAAAGTCACCGCTCGCCTAGGGCGCTGGACAGGACTGCTCCGAGTGTTGTCCTACAGGGGTCGAGCGCTGGTCATAAACCAGCTGGTGGCCGCCATGTTGTGGTACCGGTTGGTCACTTTGATCCCTCCCCCTGCGTTTGTCGCCAAGATGCAGAAGAAGCTCGTCGACTTCTTCTGGGACAAAAGGAAGCACTGGGTCTCTGCCGCGGTTTTGAGTCTCCCGCTTAGGGAGGGCGGTCAGGCGCTGGTGTGCCTTCGCACCCAGGCGGCGACTTTCCGTCTTCAGACGCTGCAGAGATACCTGTACGTGGAGAATCCTCCTAGGTGGCGTGCGCTGGCGACGTATTTCTTCCGCCAGCTGCACGGCCTCAATTACGACACGCAGCTCCTGTTTGTGAGAGTGGGTGGCACGCGTGCCAGCCTGCGGGAGCTGCCTGTCTTCTACCAGGAACTGCTATGGGTTTGGAACAGCGTCGCCTCCGAGCGCAGTTCTCCCCCGTCAGGAGCGGCGGCCGTCCTTCGGGAGCCGCTGTTCAGGAATCCGCACCTCCACGACCGCGGGTTCGGCTGGCTGGCGGAGGGCAGGGCTGTGCCCGGTAAGGTGACCAGAGTCGGGGACCTGCTCGATGGCGGAGGAGCGGGCTGGATGGCGCCGGAGGAGTTGGCGAGGCGCATGTCTTGGGTCAACGTCCGGCTCGCGGTCAAAGCCATCGAGTCGCTAAAAGTGGCACTGGGCCCCGTCTCCACTAGGTGTGTCGAGGAGGCTCAAGCACGTGGGGCGATCCCGTCCGAACTGACCCCCGTTCGGACGGAATTCCTTATCGGCGCCCGGCCCCGAATCCTCCCTCGGGAGCCGCCGCCTCACCACTTGAGCCTTCTCGGAGAAATGCCCTCCGTGCCCTTTCAATCCGCACGGAGGCGTTTCCTGTACGGGCTGCTCCTGCACACTCTCCACTTTGCCATCTTCGTCTGCCGTCCGGACACGCCTTGGCGTACCATCCTGCCGTCCGGCGGAGGCGAAGGTCCCCATTGGAAGGCTCTCTACGCGGGAGTCTTCCCTTGTTCTATTGGGGACTTGGCCTGGAGGGTGTTGCACGGAGCAGTCCCGTGCAATAGGATTTTAAGTAGGTTTACGGACTCCCAGGCTGCTTGCCATTTCTGCGGCCTGGAGGAGTCCGTTTATCACATTTATGTTGAATGTGAGAGGTTGCAGCCCCTCTTTCATTATTTGAAGGGGCTGCTCTCAATTTCTGGTTGCACTTCAGCCCCACGCTCCTGATCTACGGTCACCCGGTGCGGAGGGGAGTGGGTAGGTCGGAGGACCTCCTCGTAGGACTGCTCCTGGGCCTGGCCAAGAAAGCCATTAATTGGTCCAGGCAGCGGGCGGTCGAGGGGGTCGTTCGGCCCGATTGCCTGCCTCTCTTCCGCGGCCATGTTCGCGCCCGGGTGGCCCTGGAGATGGAGCACGCGGTGTCCGCCAGCACGCTTGAGTTTTTCCGCGACCGGTGGGCACCGCGGGGACTGGAGTGCATCGTCACCCCGGACTTCCAAATTTTAATTTGATTTATTAAGTTTCATTTCAAGTTTTAATTGATTTACCGTAAATTTGTGTTGTCCAACCAAAAAGAGGAACACCAGGTTATAGTCCAACAGCTTTATTTGAAATCACAAGCTTTCGGAGCGCTGCTCCTTCGTCAGGTTTAGTGAAGAGATGCATATAGGCACAGCATATATAGTCAGAGAACAGTGCCAGATGACTACAGTTAATCTTATCTTATCTGCTTTCATGGTCACCCTTATTGACATAAGCTTTTTATTCCAGATTTGTTTAATTAATTGAATATAAATTCCCCCAGCTTTTCGGATTTGAACAGATGTCTCTGGATCATTTGTCCAGTCATCTGGTTTACTGGTCCAGCAACATAACCACTATGCTACCGTGCCCTTCAAATATATCACCGTTCTTTCATCGTCACTGGGTCAAAAGCTTGAAAATCCTTCAGTAACAGTATTGTGGGAGCACCTTCACCACACGGACTGCAGCGGCTCAAGATGAAGGCCCACCATTTTCTCATGGGTAACTCGGGATGGGCAAGTGATACCAACCTTGACAGCGTCACACCTAGCCTGATAACAAATACATAGAAATAATAAAATAGGATTAAAATCAATGATTTTATAATTCATTGATTGAAACCAGATGAGGCCTGTGATCAGAGCGGAGCGTCAAGTACGCTAAACAAATTGTCAACACAACTTGGATCTCCAATTCTATCGTTGTATGATTGATACTACTCACACTTTCCCAATTTCCCAATCATTACAAAAGGTGCTGGATAAAGGATCACATATTACCAAAATTTAAGCCCATGGGAATAAAGTGGCAGTGACAACAGTGAGTGGTGTGGGGGATATCAGTATGTAAGAGAGAATTACATTGAGGGGTTTATCAGAGTGTTACAGTGAGGGGTTGGTGTATATCAGAGAGTTACAGTGAGGGGTGTGGGGTTTATCAGAGAGTTACAGTGAGGGGTGTGGGGTTTATCAGTGTGTTACAGTGAGGGGTGTGCAGTATATCAGAGTATAACAGTGTGGGGGTTGGGGTATATCAGAGTATTACAGTGAGGGGTGTGGGGTTTATCAGCGTGTTGCAGCGAGGAATGTGGGGTATATCAGAGAGTTACAGTGAGGTGTGTGGTGTATATCACAGTGTTACAGTGAGGTGTGTGGGGTTTATCAGCATGTTGCAGTGAGGTGTGTGGGGAATATCATAGTGTTACCGTGAGCGGTGTGGGGTATATCTGTGTGTTACATTGAGGTGTGTGGTGTATATAACAATGTTATAGTGAGGGGTGTGGTGTATATCAGTGTTCCAGTGAGGTGTGTGGGGTATATCAGAGAGTTACAGTGAGTCATGTGGGGTATATCAGTGTGTTACAGTGAGGGGTGTGGGGTTTATGAGCATGTTGCAGTGAGGTATGCGGGTTATATCAGAGAGATACAGTGCATCATGTGGGGTATATCAGAGTGTTAATGTGAGATGAGTGGGGTATATTGGTCTGTTACAGTGAGAGGTTTGGAATATGTAAGAGAGGATTAAAGTAAGGAGTTTATCAGAGTGGTACAGAGAGGTGTGGGAGGTATATCAGTGTGTTACAGTAAGGGATGTGTGGGGTATATCAGAGTGTTATAGTCAGGGGCGTGGGTTTATATCAAAGTGTTTCAGTGAGGGGTGTTGGGTATATCGATATTTACAGTGAGGGTGTGTGGGGTATTTCAGAGTGTTGTAGTCAGGGGAGTGGGTTTAAATCAAAGAGCTACAGTGAGAGGTGAGGGGTACATCAGAGTAATACAATGAGCGGTGTTGGGCATATCAGTGTTACAATCAGGGGTGTGGGTTTATATGAGTGTTTTACATTGAGGAGTGTCGGATATATCAGAGTGTTACAGTGAGGGGTGTGGGGTATATCTAAGAGTGTTACAGTGAGGGGTGTGGAGTATATCAGAGAATGTTACAGTGAGGGGTGTGGGGTATATCAGAGAGTGTTACAGTGAGGGGTATGGAGTATATCAGAGAGTGTTACAGTGAGGGGTGTGGGGTATATCAGAGTGTTACAGTGAGGGGTGTGGGGTATATCAGAGAGTGTTACAGTGAAGGGTATGGGGTATATCAGAGAGTGTTACAGTGAGGGGTGTGGAGTATATCAGAGAGTGTTACAGTGAGGGGTGTTGGGTATATCAGAGAGTGTTACAGTGAGGGGTGTGGGGTATATCAGAGAGTGTTACAGTGAAGGGTATGGGGTATATCAGAGAGTGTTACAGTGAGGGGTGTGGGGTATATCAGAGAGAGTTACAGTGAGGGGTGCCGGGTACATCAGATGGTGTTACAGTGAGAGGTATGGAGTACATCAGAGAGTGTTACAGTGAGGGGTGTGGGGTATATCAGAGAGTGTTACAGTGAGGGGTGTTGGGTATATCAGAGTGTTACAGTGAGGGGTGTGGAGTATATCAGAGTGTTACAGTGAGGGGTATGTAGTATATCAGAGAGTGTTACAGTGAGGGGTGTGGGGTATATCAGAGAGTGTTACAGCGAGGGGCATATCAGAGAGTGTTACAGTGAGAGGTATGGAGTATATCAGAGTGTTACAGTGAGGGGTATGGAGTATATCAGAGAGTGTTACAGTGAGGGGTGTGGAGTATATCAGAGAGTGTTACAGTGAGGGGTATGGAGTATATCAGAGAGTGTTACAGTGAAGGATATGGAGTATATCAGTGTGTTACAGTGAGGGGTGTGGGGTATATCAGAGTGTTACAGTGAGGGGTGTGGGGTAAATCAGAGAGTGTTACAGTGAGAGGTATGGAGTATATCAGAGAGTGTTACAGCGAGGGGTTTGGAGTATATCAGAGAGTGTTACAGTGAGGGGTATGGAGTATATCAGAGTGTTACAGTGAGGGGTGTGGAGTATATCAGAGTGTGTTACAGTGAGGGGTGTGGGGTACATCAGAGTGTTACAGTGAGGGGTATGGAGTATATCAGAGAGTGTTACAGTGAGGGGTGTGGGGTATATCAGAGAGTGTTACAGCGAGGGGCATATCAGAGAGTGTTACAGTGAGAGTTATGGAGTATATCAGAGTGTTACAGTGAGGGGTATGGAGTATATCAGAGAGTGTTACAGTGAGGGGTGTGGAGTATATCAGAGAGTGTTACAGTGAGGGGTATGGAGTATATCAGAGAGTGTTACAGTGAGGGGTATGGAGTACATCAGAGAGTGTTACAGTGAGGGGTGTGGAGTATATCAGAGAGTGTTACAGTGAGGGGTATGGAGTATATCAGAGAGTGTTACAGTGAAGGATATGGAGTATATCAGTGTGTTACAGTAAGGGGTGTGGGGTATATCAGAGTGTTACAGTGAGGGATGTGGAGTATATCAGAGAGTGTTACAGTGAGGGGTATGGAGTATATCAGAGAGTGTTACAGCGAGCGGTGTGGGGTATATCAGAGAGTGTTACAGCGAGGGGTATGGAGTATATCAGAGAGTGTTACAGCGAGGGGTGTGGAGTATATCAGAGTGTTACAGTGAGGGGTATGGAGTATATCAGAGAGTGTTACAGCGAGGGGTGTTGGGTATATCAGAGAGTGTTACAGTGAGGGGTGTGGGGTATATCAGAGAGTGTTACAGTGAAGGGTATGGGGTATATCAGAGAGTGTTACAGTGAGGGGTGTGGGGTATATCAGAGAGAGTTACAGTGAGTGGTGCCGGGTACATCAGAGAGTGTTACAGTGAGAGGTATGGAGTACATCAGAGAGTGTTACAGTGAGGGGTGTGGGGTATATCAGAGAGTGTTACAGTGAGGGGTGTTGGGTATATCAGAGTGTTACAGTGAGGGGTGTGGAGTATATCATGTGTTACAGTGAGGGGTATGTAGTATATCAGAGAGTGTTACAGTGAGGGGTGTGGAGTATATCAGAGTGTTACAGTGAGGGGTATGTAGTATATCAGAGAGTGTTACAGTGAGGGGTGTGGGGTATATCAGAGAGTGTTACAGCGAGGGGTATATCAGAGAGTGTTACAGCGAGGGGTGTGGAGTATATCAGAGTGTTACAGTGAGGGGTATGGAGTATATCAGAGAGTGTTACAGCGAGGGGCATATCAGAGAGTGTTACAGTGAGAGGTATGGAGTATATCAGAGTGTTACAGTGAGGGGTATGGAGTATATCAGAGAGTGTTACAGTGAGGGGTGTGGAGTATATCAGAGAGTGTTACAGTGAGGGGTATGGAGTATATCAGAGAGTGTTACAGTGAAGGATATGGAGTATATCAGTGTGTTACAGTGAGGGGTGTGGGGTATATCAGAGTGTTACAGTGAGGGGTGTGGGGTAAATCAGAGAGTGTTACAGTGAGAGGTATGGAGTATATCAGAGAGTGTTACAGCGAGGGGTTTGGAGTATATCAGAGAGTGTTACAGTGAGGGGTATGGAGTATATCAGAGTGTTACAGTGAGGGGTGTGGAGTATATCAGCGTGTGTTACAGTGAGGGGTGTGGGGTACATCAGAGTGTTACAGTGAGGGGTATGGAGTATATCAGAGAGTGTTACAGTGAGGGGTGTGGGGTATATCAGAGAGTGTTACAGCGAGGGGCATATCAGAGAGTGTTACAGTGAGAGTTATGGAGTATATCAGAGTGTTACAGTGAGGGGTATGGAGTATATCAGAGAGTGTTACAGTGAGGGGTGTGGAGTATATCAGAGAGTGTTACAGTGAGGGGTATGGAGTATATCAGTGTTACAGTGAGAGGTATGGAGTATATCAGAGTGTTACAGTGAGGGGTATGGAGTATATCAGAGAGTGTTACAGTGAGGGGTGTGGAGTATATCAGAGAGTGTTACAGTGAGGGGTATGGAGTATATCAGAGAGTGTTACAGTGAGGGGTATGGAGTACATCAGAGAGTGTTACAGTGAGGGGTGTGGAGTATATCAGAGAGTGTTACAGTGAGGGGTATGGAGTATATCAGAGAGTGTTACAGTGAAGGATATGGAGTATATCAGTGTGTTACAGTAAGGGGTGTGGGGTATATCAGAGTGTTACAGTGAGGGATGTGGAGTATATCAGAGAGTGTTACAGTGAGGGGTATGGAGTATATCAGAGAGTGTTACAGCGAGCGGTGTGGGGTATATCAGAGAGTGTTACAGTGAGAGGTATGGAGTATATCAGAGAGTGTTACAGTGAGGGGTGTGGGTATATCAGAGTGTTACAGTGAGGGGTGTGGGTATATCAGAGTGTTACAGTGAGGGGTGTGGAGTATATCAGAGTGTTACAGTGAGGGGTATGTAGTATATCAGAGTGTTACAGTGAGGGGTGTGGAGTATATCAGAGTGTTACAGTGAGGGGTATGTAGTATATCAGAGAGTGTTACAGTGAGGGGTGTGGGGTATATCAGAGAGTGTTACAGCGAGGGGCATATCAGAGAGTGTTACAGTGAGAGGTATGGAGTATATCAGAGTGTTACAGTGAGGGGTATGGAGTATATCAGAGAGTGTTACAGTGAGGGGTGTGGAGTATATCAGAGAGTGTTACAGTGAGGGGTATGGAGTATATCAGAGAGTGTTACAGTGAAGGATATGGAGTATATCAGTGTGTTACAGTGAGGGGTGTGGGGTATATCAGAGTGTTACAGTGAGGGGTGTGGGGTAAATCAGTGAGTGTTACAGTGAGAGGTATGGAGTATATCAGAGAGTGTTACAGCGAGGGGTTTGGAGTATATCAGAGAGTGTTACAGTGAGGGGTATGGAGTATATCAGAGTGTTACAGTGAGGGGTGTGGAGTATATCAGCGTGTGTTACAGTGAGGGGTGTGGAGTATATCAGAGAGTGTTACAGTGAGGGGTGTTGGGTATATCAGAGAGTGTTACAGTGAGGGGTGTGGGGTATATCAGAGAGTGTTACAGTGAAGGGTATGGGGTATATCAGAGAGTGTTACAGTGAGGGGTGTGGGGTATATCAGAGAGAGTTACAGTGAGGGGTGCCGGGTACATCAGAGAGTGTTACAGTGAGAGGTATGGAGTACATCAGAGAGTGTGACAGTGAGGGGTGTGGGGTATATCAGAGAGTGTTACAGTGAGGGGTGTTGGGTATATCAGAGTGTTACAGTGAGGGGTGTGGAGTATATCAGAGTGTTACAGTGAGGGGTATGTAGTATATCAGAGAGTGTTACAGTGAGGGGTGTGGGGTATATCAGAGAGTGTTACAGCGAGGGGCATATCAGAGAGTGTTACAGTGAGAGGTATGGAGTATATCAGAGTGTTACAGTGAGGGGTATGGAGTATATCAGAGAGTGTTACAGTGAGGGGTGTGGAGTATATCAGAGAGTGTTACAGTGAGGGGTATGGAGTATATCAGAGAGTGTTACAGTGAAGGATATGGAGTATATCAGTGTGTTACAGTAAGGGGTGTGGGGTATATCAGTGTTACAGTGAGGGGTGTGGGGTAAATCAGAGAGTGTTACAGTGAGAGGTATGGAGTATATCAGAGAGTGTTACAGTGAGTGGTATGGAGTATATCAGAGTGTTACAGCGAGGGGTTTGGAGTATATCAGCGAGTGTTACAGTGAGGGGTATGGAGTATATCAGAGTGTTACAGTGAGGGGTGTGGAGTATATCAGCGTGTGTCACAGTGAGGGGTGTGGGGTACATCAGAGTGTTACAGTGAGGGGTATGGAGTATATCAGAGAGTGTTACAGTGAGGGGTGTGGAGTATATCAGAGTGTTACAGTGAGGGGTGTCGGGTATATCAGAGAGTGTTACAGTGAGGGGTGTGGAGTATATCAGAGAGTGTTACAGTGAGGGGTGTGGGGTATATCAGAGAGTGTTACAGCGAGGGGCATATCAGAGAGTGTTACAGTGAGAGGTATGGAGTATATCAGAGTGTTACAGTGAGAGGTATGGAGTATATCAGAGTGTTACAGTGAGGGGGATGGAGTATATCAGAGAGTGTTACAGTGAGGGGTGTGGAGTATATCAGAGAGTGTTACAGTGAGGGGTATGGAGTATATCAGAGAGTGTTACAGTGAGGGGTATGGAGTACATCAGAGAGTGTTACAGTGAGGGGTGTGGAGTATATCAGAGAGTGTTACAGTGAGGGGTATGGAGTATATCAGAGAGTGTTACAGTGAAGGATATGGAGTATATCAGAGAGTGTTACAGTAAGGGGTGTGGGGTATATCAGAGGGTTACAGTGAGGGGTGTGGGGTATATCAGAGAGTGTTACAGTGAAGGGTATGGGGTATATCAGAGAGTGTTACAGTGAGGGGTGTGGAGTATATCAGAGAGTGTTACAGTGAGGGGTGTTGGGTATATCAGAGAGTGTTACAGTAAGGGGTGTGGGGTATATCAGAGAGTGTTACAGTGAAGGGTATGGGGTATAACAGAGAGAGTTACAGTGAGGGGTGCCGGGTACATCAGAGAGTGTTACAGTGAGAGGTGTGGGGTATATCAGAGAGTGTTACAGTGAGGGGTGTTGGGTATATCAGAGTGTTACAGTGAGGGGTGTGGAGTATATCAGAGTGTTACAGTGAGGGGTATGTAGTATATCAGAGAGTGTTACAGTGAGGGGTGTGGGCTATATCAGAGAGTGTTACAGCGCGGGGCATATCAGAGAGTGTTACAGTGAGAGGTATGGAGTATATCAGAGTGTTACAGTGAGGGGTATGGAGTATATCAGAGAGTGTTACAGTGAGGGCTGTGGAGTATATCAGAGAGTGTTACAGTGAGAGGTATGGAGTATATCAGAGTGTTACAGTGAGGGGTATGGAGTATATCAGAGAGTGTTACAGTGAGGGGTGTGGAGTATATCAGAGTGTTACAGTGAGGGGTGTGGCGTATATCAGAGAGTGTTACAGCGAGGGGCATATCAGAGAGTGTTACAGTGAGAGGTATGGAGTATATCAGAGTGTTACAGTGAGGGGTGTGGAGTATATCAGACAGTGTTACAGTGAAGGATATGGAGTATATCAGTGTGTTACAGTGAGGGGTGTGGGGTATATCAGAGTGTTACAGTGAGGGGTATGTAGTATATCAGAGAGTGTTACAGTGAGGGGTGTGGGGTATATCAGAGAGTGTTACAGTGAGAGGTATGGAGTATATCAGAGTGTTACAGTGAGAGGTATGGAGTATATCAGAGTGTTACAGTGAGGGGTGTGGAGTATATCAGACAGTGTTACAGTGAAGGATATGGAGTATATCAGTGTGTTACAGTGAGGGGTGTGGGGTATATCAGAGTGTTACAGTGAGGGGTGTGGGGTATATCAGAGAGTGTTACAGCGAGGGGTATGGAGTATATCAGAGAGTGTTACAGTGAGAGGTATGGAGTATATCAGAGTGTTACAGTGAGAGGTATGGAGTATATCAGAGAGTGTTACAGTGAGGGGTATGTAGTATTTTAGAGTGTTACAGCGAGGGGTTTGGAGTATATCAGAGAGTGTTACAGTGAGGGGTGTGGGGTATATCAGAGAGTGTTACAGTGAGGGGTGTGGACTATATCAGTGTTACAGTGAGGGGTGTGGAGTATATCAGAGAGTGTTACAGTGAGGGGTGTGGGGTATATCAGAGAGTGTTACAGCGAGGGGTGTGGACTATATCAGTGTTACAGTGAGGGGTGTGGAGTATATCAGAGAGTGTTACAGTGAGGGGTGTGGGGTATATCAGAGAGTGTTACAGCGAGGGGTTTGGGGTATATCAGAGAGTGTTACAGTGAGAGGTATGGAGTATATCAGAGTGTTACAGTGAGAGGTGTGGAGTATATCAGAGCGTGTTACAGTGAGAGGTGTGGAGTATATCAGAGAGTGTTACAATGAGGGGTGTGGAGTATATCAGAGTGTTACAGTGAGGGGTATGGAGTATATCAGAGTGTTACAGTGAGGGGTATGGAGTATATCAGTGTGTTACAGCGAGGGGTTTGGAGTATATCAGAGTGTGTTACAGTGAGGGGTATGGAGTATATCAGAGTGTTACAGTGAGGGGTATGGAGTATATCAGAGAGTGTTACAGTGAGGGGTGTTGGGTATATCAGTCAGTGTTACAGTGAGGGGTGTGGAGTATATCAGAGAGTGTTACAGTGAGGGGTGTGGGGTATATGAGAGAGTGTTACAGCGAGGGGTGTGGGGTATATCAGAGAGTGTTACAGTGAGGGGTATGGAGTATATCAGAGAGTGTTACAGTGAAGGGTATGGAGTATATCAGAGTGTTACAGTGCGGGGTGTGGGGTATATCAGAGTGTTACAGTGAGGGGTTAGGTGTATATCAGTGTTACAGTGAGAGGTATGGAGTATATCAGAGAGTGTTACAGTGAGGGGTATGTAGTATATCAGAGAGTGTTGCAGTGAGAGGTATGGAGTATATCAGAGAGTGTTACAGTGAGGGGTGTTGGGTATATCAGAGAGTGTTACAGTGAGGGGTGTGGGGTATATCAGAGAGTGTTACAGTGAGGGGTGTGGACTATATCAGTGTTACAGTGAGGGGTGTGGAGTATATCAGAGAGTGTTACAGTGAGGGGTGTGGGGTATATCAGAGAGTGTTACAGCGAGGGGTTTGGGGTATATCAGAGAGTGTTACAGTGAGAGGTATGGAGTATATCAGAGTGTTACAGTGAGAGGTGTGGAGTATATCAGAGCGTGTTACAGTGAGAGGTGTGGAGTATATCAGAGAGTGTTACAATGAGGGGTGTGGAGTATATCAGAGTGTTACAGTGAGGGGTATGGAGTATATCAGAGTGTTACAGTGAGGGGTATGGAGTATATCAGTGTGTTATAGTGAGGGGTATGGAGTAAATCAGAGTGTTACAGCGAGGGGTATGGAGTATATCAGAGAGTGTTACAGTGAGGGGTATGGAGTATATCAGAGAGTGTTACAGCGAGCGGTGTGGGGTATATCAGAGAGTGTTACAGCGAGGGGTTTGGAGTATATCAGAGTGTGTTACAGTGAGGGGTATGGAGTATATCAGAGTGTTACAGTGAGGGGTATGGAGTATATCAGAGAGTGTTACAGTGAGGGGTGTTGGGTATATCAGTCAGTGTTACAGTGAGGGGTGTGGAGTATATCAGAGTGTTACAGTGAGGGGTGTGGGGTATATCAGAGAGTGTTACAGCGAGGGGTGTGGGGTATATCAGAGAGTGTTACAGTGAGGGGTATGGAGTATATCAGAGAGTGTTACAGTGAAGGGTATGGAGTATATCAGAGTGTTACAGTGCGGGGTGTGGGGTATATCAGAGAGTGTTACAGTGAGGGGTGTGGAGTATATCAGAGTGTTACAGTGATAGGTATGGTGTATATCAGTGTGTTACAGTGAGAGGTGTGGTGTATATCAGTGTGTTACAGTGAGGGGTATGGAGTATATCAGAGTGTTTCAGTGAGAGGTGTGCAGTATATCAGAGAGTGTTACAGTGAGGGGTGTGGGGTATATCAGACTGTTACAGTGAGGGGTATGGAGTATATCAGAGGGTGTTACAGTGAGGGGTGTGGAGTATATCAGAGTGTTACAGTGAGAGGTGTGCAGTATATCAGAGAGTGTTACAGTGAGGGGTGTGGGGTATATCAGAGAGTGTTACAGTGAGGGGTGTTGGGTATATCAGAGAGTGTTACAGTGAGGGGTGTGGGGTATATCAGAGAGTGTTACAGTGAGGGGTGTGGACTATATCAGTGTTACAGTGAGGGGTGTGGAGTATATCAGAGAGTGTTACAGTGAGGGGTGTGGGGTATATCAGAGTGTGTTACAGCGAGGGGTTTGGGGTATATCAGAGAGTGTTACAGTGAGAGGTATGGAGTATATCAGAGTGTTACAGTGAGAGGTGTGGAGTATATCAGAGCGTGTTACAGTGAGAGGTGTGGAGTATATCAGAGAGTGTTACAATGAGGGGTGTGGAGTATATCAGAGTGTTACAGTGAGGGGTATGGAGTATATCAGAGTGTTACAGTGAGGGGTATGGAGTATATCAGTGTGTTACAGTGAGGGGTATGGAGTAAATCAGAGTGTTACAGCGAGGGGTTTGGAGTATATCAGAGTGTGTTACAGTGAGGGGTATGGAGTATATCAGAGTGTTACAGTGAGGGGTATGGAGTATATCAGAGAGTGTTACAGTGAGGGGTGTTGGGTATATCAGTCAGTGTTACAGTGAGGGGTGTGGAGTATATCAGAGTGTTACAGTGAGGGGTGTGGGGTATATCAGAGAGTGTTACAGCGAGGGGTGTGGGGTATATCAGAGAGTGTTACAGTGAGGGGTATGGAGTATATCAGAGAGTGTTACAGTGAAGGGTATGGAGTATATCAGAGTGTTACAGTGCGGGGTGTGGGGTATATCAGAGTGTTACAGTGAGGGGTTAGGTGTATATCAGTGTTACAGTGAGAGGTATGGAGTATATCAGTGTGTTACAGTAAGGGGTGTGGGGTATATCAGAGTGTTACAGTGAGAGGTATGGAGTATATCAGAGAGTGTTACAGTGAGGGGTGTGGAGTATATCAGAGTGTTACAGTGAGGGGTGTGGGGTAAATCAGAGAGTGTTACAGTGAGGGGTGTGGAGTATATCAGAGTGTTACAGTGAGGGGTGTGGTGTATATCAGTGTGTTACAGTGAGGGGTGTGGGGTATATCAGTGTGTTACAGTGAGGGGTGTGGGGTATATCAGGGTGTTACAGTGAGGGGTATGGAGTATATCAGAGTGTTACAGTGAGGGGTGTGGAGTATATCAGAGTGTTACAGTGAGGGGTGTGGGGTAAATCAGAGAGTGTTACAGTGAGGGGTATGGAGTATATCAGAGAGTGTTACAGTGAGAGGTGTGGTGTATATCAGTGTGTTACAGTGAGGGGTATGGAGTATATCAGAGTGTTTCAGTGAGAGGTGTGCAGTATATCAGAGAGTGTTACAGTGAGGGGTGTGGGGTATATCAGACTGTTACAGTGAGGGGTATGGAGTATATCAGAGGGTGTTACAGTGAGGGGTGTGGAGTATATCAGAGTGTTACAGTGAGAGGTGTGCAGTATATCAGAGAGTGTTACAGTGAGGGGTGTGGGGTATATCAGACTGTTACAGTGAGGGGTATGGAGTATATCAGAGGGTGTTACAGTGAGGGGTGTGGAGTATATCAGAGTGTTACAGTGAGGGGTGTGGAGTATATCAGAGTGTTACAGTGAGGGGTGTCGGGTATATCAGAGAGTGTTACAGTGAGGGGTATGGAGTATATCAGAGAGTGTTACAGTGAGGGGTATGGAGTATATCAGAGAGTGTTACAGTGAGAGGTGTCGGGTATATCAGAGAGTGTTACAGTGAGAGGTGTGGGGTATATCAGAGTTTTACAGTGAGGGGTGTGGGGTACATCAGAGTGTTACAGTGAGGGGTGTGGAGTATATCAGAGTGTTACAGTGAGGGGTAAGGAGTATATCAGAGAGTGTTACAGTGAGGGGTATGGAGTATATCCGAGTGTTACAGTGAGGGGTGTCGGGTATATCAGAGTGTGTTACAGTGAGGGGCCTGGGGTTAAACGGTGTGTTACAGTGAGAGGTTTAAGAACATAAGAACGGAAGAAATAGGAGCAGGAGTAGGCCATTCGGCCCCTTGAGCCTGCTCCACCATTCAATGAGATCATGGCTGATTTTCTGCCTCAATTCCTTTCACCGGCCTTATCTCGATATCCCTTGATGCCCTTACTAGTCAGAAACCTATCGACTTCTGTTTTGAATATACCGAATGACTGAGCCTCCACAGCCCTCTGGGGTAGAGAATTCGAAAGATTCACCACCCTCTGTGTGAAGAAATGTCTTTATTAGAGTTTGATATATTTCTTATGGCTAAGGGGATCAAGGGATATGGGGAGAAAGCAGGGACAGGGTACTGAATTTGGATGATCAGCCATGATCGCATTGAATGGCGGAGCAGGCTCGAGGGGCCGAATGGCCTACTCCTGCTCCTATCTTCTATGTTTCTCATCTCAGTCCTGAATGGCCTACCCTTTATCATGAGGCTGTGGCCCCTGGTTCTCGAGTGCCCGGCCAAGGGAAACATTCTCCCAGCATCCAACCTATCAAGCCCTGTAATAATTGTTTATGCTTCAATGAGATCCCCACTCATTCCTCTGAATTGAAGAGAATACAGGCCTAGTTGACTCAATCTCTTCTCATACGACAGATCCGCCTTCCCAGGAATCAATCTCGTGAACCTTCGTTGCACTCCCTCTACGGCAAGTATATCCTTCCTTAGGTAAGGAGAACAAAATTGTACACTGTACTCCAGATGTGGTCTCACCAAGGCCCTATATAAAGGGAGTAAGACTTTTTTACTCCTGTACTCAAATCCTCTTGTAATGAAGGCCAGCATACCAATTGCCTTCCTTGGGGTATGTAAGAGAGTGTTATAATCAGGAGTGTGGGGTATATCAGAGTGTTACAGTGAGGGGTGTGGTTTATATCAGAGTGTTATAGTGAGGGGTGTGGGGTATATCAGATTATTACAGTGATGGGTGTAGGGTACATCAAATTGTTACAGCAAGGGTTGTGGGGTATATCAGAGTGTTAAAGGGAGGTGAGTTGGGTATATCGGTCTGTTGCAGTGAGAGGTTTGAAATATGTAAGAGAGGATTAAATTATGGGGTATATCAGAGTGTTAATGAGGTGTGTGAGGTATATCAGAGTGTTAAATTGAGGGGAGCGGCGTATATCAGAGTGTTACCATAAGGGGTGTGGGGTATATCGGTGTGTTACACGAAGGCATGTGTGGGGTATGTCAGAGTGTTGTAGTCATGGGAGTGGGTTTCCATCAGAGTGCTACAGTTACGGGTGTAGGGTACATCAGAGTAATGCAATGACCGGTGTTGGGCATATCAGAGTGTTACAGTGAGGGGCGTGGGGTATTTCCAGAGGGATAGAATTGCAAAGCAGGGAGGTTATGTTAAACTTGTACTGACCCTGGGTTAGATCATACTTGGAGTACTGTGAAAAGCTCCGGTCTCCATATTATTACGAGGGGCCCAATGGCTTAAACCTGCTCTTATTTCTTATGTTCTTAATATAGAGGCACTGGAGAAGGAGATTTGTAAGGATGATCCTTGAACTGAGAGGATATACTTATCAGGAAAGGCTGAACAGGCTGGGTCTCTTTTCTCTTGAAGAAAGAGAATGCTGATGGATGACCGGATAGAGGTCTTTAAGATCATGAGAAGGTTATAAAGGGTGGTCGCGGAGAAAATGTTTCCACTTGTGGGAGTCCAAAACTGGAGATCATCAATATAAGATAGTCACTAATAAATCCAATGGAGAATTCAGGAGAAATTCTTCACCCAGAGAGAGGTGAGAATGTGGAACTCGCTACCACAGGGAGTAGTGGAGGCGGATAGTACAGATGCATTTAAGGAGAAGCTCGATAAACACATGAGGGAGAAAGGAATATAAGGTTATGCTAATAGAATTAGATGAAGAGGGGTGAGAGGAGGCTTGCGTGGGGAATAAACACCGGCACAAACCAATTGGGCAGAATAGGTCAGAGGCAGAGTAAATCTACCCCAACTCTGCCCCATCAAACTCTCCCAGGACAGGCACAACACGACTTAGACACAGTGTAAATCTCCCTCAGCACTGTCCCATCAAACACTCGCAGGGCAAGTACAGCAAGGATTAGAAACAGAATAAAGCTCCCTCTACACTGGCCCATCAAACACACCCAGGGCAGTTTCAGCACAGGTTAGATACAAATTAATTCTCACTCTACACTGTCCCATCAAACACTCCCAGAGCATGTTCAGAACATGTTTGAGAGAGTAAAGGTCCCTCTAAACTGTCCCGCCATACACTCCCAGGGCAGGTGCAGCACGGGTTAGATACAGAGTAAAGCTCCCTCTACACTGTCCCATAAAAGGACCTCAGGGCAGGTTCAGTCCATGTTTGATACATAGAAAAATAAGAGCAGGAGTCGGCCAATCGAGCCTGCTCCGCCATTCAACATGCTCATGGCTGCTCCTCTATCTCAGTACCAAATTCCCGGTCTCTCCCCATACCCCTTGATGCCTTTTGTGTCTAGAAATCTATCTATCTCCTTCTTAAATATATTCAGTGATCTGGACACCACAGCCTCTGTGGTAGAGAATTCCACAGGTTCACCACCCTCTGAGTGAAGATATTTCTCCTCATCTCAGTCCTAAATGACCTACCCCGTATCCTGAGACTGTGACCCCTCGTTCTAGACACCCCAGCCAGGGGAAACATCCTCCCTGCATCCAGTCTGTCTAGCTCTGTCAGAATTTTATACCTTTCAATCAGATGCCCATTCCTTCTTCTAATCTCTAGTGAATACAGGCCTAGTCGACCCAACCTCTCCTAAAACGTCAGTCCTGTCATCCCAGGAATCAGTCTGGTGAACCTTCGCTGCACTCCATCTGTGGCAAATATATCCTTTCTTAGGTAGGGAGACCAAAACAGCACACAGTACACCAGGTGTGGTCTCACCAAGGCCCTGTATAACTGTAGTAAGACATTCTTGCTCCTGTACTCAAATCCTCTTGCAATGAACGCCAACATACCGTTTGATACAGAGTAAAGCTTCCTCTACACTGTTCCATCAAACCTGTCCAGGACAGGCACAACACGGGTTAGATACAGAGCAAAGATCCCTCTACACTGTCAAATCAAACACTGCCAGGGCTGGTACAGCACGGGTTAGATACAGAGTAAATCTCCCTCTACACTATTCCATCAAATCGCTCCCAGGACACGTATAACACGGGTTAGATGCAGAGTAAAGTTCCCTCTTCACTGTCCCATGAAACACTCCCAGGACAGGTTGAGACCATGTTTGATACGGGTAAAGCTGACTCTAGACTTTCCCCTCAAACTCTCCCAGGACAGGCACAACACGATTTAGCTACAGAGTTAATCACCCTCTTCAATGTCCCATCAAACCCACCCAGGGCAGTTTCAGCACAGGTTAGATACAGAGTAAATCTCACTCTACACTGTCTCATCAAACACTCCCACAGGAGGTTCAGAATATGTTTCACACAGAGTAAAGTTCCCTCTACACTGTCCCATTAAACTCTCACAGGGCAGGTACAGCACAGGTTAGATACAGTGTAAAGCTCCCTCTACACTGTCCCATCAAACACCCCCAGGGCAGGTACAGCACAGGTTAGATACAGAGTAAAGCTCCCTCTACACTGTCCCATCAAACACTCCCAGGGCAGGTACAGCACGGGTTGGATACAGAGTAAAGCTCCCTCTACACTACCCCACCAAACATTCCCAGGGCAGGTACAGCACGGGTTAGATACAGAGTAAAGCTCCCTCTACACTGCCCCACCAAACATTCCAAGGGCAGGGACAGCACGGATTAGCTACAGAGTAAAGCTCCCTCTACACTGCCCCACCAAACATTCCAAGGGCAGGGACAGCACGGATTAGATACAGAGTAAAGTTCCCTCCAATTTGGTTCATCAACACATCCAACTCTGAAACATCATATGTTCAATGCAGCGTACAGCTCCCTGTACACTACCCAATGAAGCACAACTAGCTCGGGTACAGCATGGGATGAATACAGAATAAAGATCACTCTGCATGTCAGTGTCTAACACTAGCGGGTGAGGTACGGGCAAGGTTTATCTCCGAGTTAAGCTCCGCTCAACTTGCCACATCAAAGGCCGAGCCTGACGGCAGATGTTGGACAGCTCCCAGTATCTGGTTAGACTCTCACCTCAGCAAAATCCTGGACTGATGGGATTCTCAGTAAAGTTCCTCACCTTTCCAATCATTGTTGAAGCTTCCCGTTCTATCCCGTCTCCGACACTGGGGGTCTCGATCCCACCAGATCTGCTCTGTGAACCCAGCGAGATTTCTCCAGTCCCAGTCAGTGAGGCGATGATTCGACTTCTCTCTCTCCACCTTCCTGAGATATTGCTCACTCCCAGAGACTGTCAATAGAAAAATGATTCATATTAATCCCAGAATACAGGGGGAGTATTTTTGTTACCATAAATTTATTCAATGTGATTATTTTTGCAATTAATCAGTGTGTTTAAATTACTTGCTTTAATATTGAATAGTTCTTTTCTGTCCATTGCCCTGTTTATTGGGACTAAACTCACCCCCAGTGTCAGCTGTCACTCCAGCTCCTCCCACACTGACATCCCACTGATGGGCCGTAACCAGGGGCCGGGGCCCTGTCTCCAGGTGACATCACACAGCAGCAAGGAGCGATGTCACAAAGGGGCCGGAGCCCCTCCCACTCGAGGTGTCACATTGACCAGTCTCTGCTCCTGGTGTGCAGTCTCACTGGGCATGAACACAGGGTGTACAATCAGCTCCGTCTCCGGGAATGAACCGGGATCCTGCCCTACATCTCTCCCGGGTTTTATTTCCATCGGTGTAAAATGGGTGGCTGATTCACAATTACCCAGTTTGTACTATAGCACCTACTAAACGTCAAACTCTACCCCAGTATTTCTTCCCTTCTCTACGTACCTGCTCCCTCACTGTCTCTGCCTCTCTCTTTCTCTCTCCACAGTGAGGGATGCGTCTGGGGCTGGGATCATACTGTGCGGAAAGGATCAGAATATCAGTTAGCCTCTCTTCCCGCTCCCACATCGTTACCTCTGGTGTCCCCCAAGGATCTCTCCTTGCCTCCCCTCCTATTCCTCATCTACATGTTGCCCCTTGGTGACAGCATCCAGAAACACAGTCAGTTTCCACATGTACGCTGACGACACCCAGCTCTACCTCACTACCTCTTCTCTCGACCCCTCCACGGTGTCTAAATTGTCAGACTGCTTGACCGACATGAGCAAAAGTTTCTCCAAGTAAATATTGGGAAGACCGAAGCCATTGTTTTCGGTCCCTGCCACCAACACCGTTCCCGAGCCACAGACTCAATCCCTCTCCCTAACATATGTCTGAGGCTGAACCACACAGTTCGCAACATTGGTGTCATATTTGACCCTGAAATGAGCCTCCGACCACATATCCGCAGCACAACAAAGGCCGCCTACTTCCACCTCCGTAACATCGCCCGTCTCCGCCCTTGCCTCAGCTCATCCGCTGCTGAAACCCTCATCCATGCCTTTGTTACTTCTAGACTTGACTATTCCAACGCACTCCTGGCTGGCCTCCCACATTCCACCCTATGTAAACTTGAGGCCATCCAAAGCTTGGCTGCCCGTGTCCTAACTCGTACCAAGTGCCGTTCGCCCATCCAGGAGCCAGTGGTGAGTGTAGGGAGGTACTGAGGAGGGTATCAAGGTCGCAGGAATGTACCGGCAGACAGGAAGGTGGCTTGAAGTGTGTCTACTTCAATGCAAGGAGCATCCGGAATAAGGTAGGAGAA
>JASTWF010001048.1:0-25000 GCA_030390025.1 Squalus acanthias | reverse complement strand
ATTACCCCTCCCCCAATTATAAACCCTGCCCTGCCGTATGGCCCTATCCCTCGCCATTGCAACAGTGAAAGTCACCGAATTGTGGTCACTATCTCCAAAGTGCTCTCCCACATACAAATCAAACACTTGGCCCGGGTCATTACCCAGTACCAAATCCAATGTGGCCCCACCTCTTGTTGGCCTATCCACATATTGTGTCAGGAAACCCTCCTGCACACACTGTGCAAACACTATCCCATTCGAACTGTTTGACCGAAAAAGGTTCCAATCAATATTTGGAAAGTTGAAGTCACCCATGACAACTACTCTGTGACCTCCACACCTATTCATAATCTGCTTTGCAATTTCTTCCTCCACATCTCTATTACTATTTGGGGGCCTGTAGAAAACTCCTAACAACGTGACCGCTCCTTTCCTATTTCTAACTTCAGCCCATATTACCTCAGACGGCAGATCCCCCTCGAACTGCCTTTCTGCCGCAGTTAAACTATCCTTGATTAACAATGCTACTCCTCCACCTTTCTTACCACCTTCCCTACTCTTTCTGAAACATCTATACCCCGGAACTTCCAACAACCATTCCTGTCCCTGTTCTAACCATGTCTCCGTAATGGCCACCACATCGTAGTCCCAAGTACCAATCCACGCTCCAAGTTCTCCTACCTTATTCCGGATGCTCCTTGCATTGAAGTAGACACACTTCAAGCCACCTTCCTGTCTGCCGGTACATTCCTGCGACCTTGATACCCTCCTCAGTACCTCCCTACACTCACCACTGGCTCCTGGATGGGCGAACGGCACTTGGTACGAGTTAGGACACGGGCAGCCAAGCTTTGGATGGCCTCAAGTTTACATAGGGTGGAATGTGGGAGGCCAGCCAGGAGTGCGTTGGAATAGTCAAGTCTAGAAGTAACAAAGGCATGGATGAGGGTTTCAGCAGCGGATGAGCTGAGGCAAGGGCGGAGACGGGCGATGTTACGGAGGTGGAAGTAGGCGGCCTTTGTTGTGCTGCGGATATGTGGTCGGAGGCTCATTTCAGGGTCAAATATGACACCAATGTTGCGAACTGTGTGGTTCAGCCTCAGACATATGTTAGGGAGAGGGATTGAGTCTGTGGCTCGGGAACGGTGTTGGTGGCAGGGACCGAAAACAATGGCTTCGGTCTTCCCAATATTTACTTGGAGAAACTTTTGCTCATGTCGGTCAAGCAGTCTGACAATTTAGACACCGTGGAGGGGTCGAGAGAAGAGGTAGTGAGGTAGAGCTGGGTGTCGTCAGCGTACATGTGGAAACTGACTGTGTTTCTGGATGCTGTCACCAAGGGGCAACATGTAGATGAGGAATAGGAGGGGAGGCAAGGAGAGATCCTTGGGGGACACCAGAGGTAACGATGTGGGAGCGGGAAGAGAGGCTAACTGATATTCTGATCCTTTCTGCACAGTATGATCCCAGCCCCAGACGCATCCCTCACTGTGGAGAGAGAAAGAGAGAGGCAGAGACAGTGAGGGAGCAGGTACGTAGAGAAGGGAAGAAATACTGGGGTAGAGTTTGACGTTTAGTAGGTGCTATAGTACAAACTGGGTAATTGTGAATCAGCCACCCATTTTACACCGATGGAAATAAAACCCGGGAGAGATGTAGGGCAGGATCCCGGTTCATTCCCGGAGACGGAGCTGATTGTACACCCTGTGTTCATGCCCAGTGAGACTGCACACCAGGAGCAGAGACTGGTCAATGTGACACCTCGAGTGGGAGGGGCTCCGGCCCCTTTGTGACATCGCTCCTTGCTGCTGTGTGATGTCACCTGGAGACATGGCCCCGGCCCCTGGTTACGGCCCATCAGTGGGATGTCAGTGTGGGAGGAGCTGGAGTGACAGCTGACACTGGGGGTGAGTTTAGTCCCAATAAACAGGGCAATGGACAGAAAAGAACTATTCAATATTAAAGCAAGTAATTTAAACACACTGATTAATTGCAAAAATAATCACATTGAATAAATTTATGGTAACAAAAATACTCCCCCTGTATTCTGGGATTAATATGAATCATTTTTCTATTGACAGTCTCTGGGAGTGAGCAATATCTCAGGAAGGTGGAGAGAGAGAAGTCGAATCATCGCCTCACTGACTGGGACTGGAGAAATCTCGCTGGGTTCACAGAGCAGATCTGGTGGGATCGAGACCCCCAGTGTCGGAGACGGGATAGAACGGGAAGCTTCAACAATGATTGGAAAGGTGAGGAACTTTACTGAGAATCCCATCAGTCCAGGATTTTGCTGAGGTGAGAGTCTAACCAGATACTGGGAGCTGTTCAACATCTGCCGTCAGGCTCGGCCTTTGATGTGGCAAGTTGAGCGGAGCTTAACTCGGAGATAAACCTTGCCCGTACCTCACCCTGGAGTGTTTGACACTTGCATGTAGTGAGATCTTTATTCTGTATTGACCCCATGCTGTACCCGAGCTAGTTGTGCTTCATTGGGTAGTGTACAGGGAGCTGTACGCTGCATTGAACATATGATGTTTCAGAGTTGGATGTGTTGATGAACCAAATTGGAGGGAACTTTACTCTGTAGCTAATCCGTGCTGTACCTGCCCTTGGAATGTTTGGTGGGGCAGTGTAGAGGGAGCTTTACTCTGTAGCTAACCCGTGCTGTACCTGCCCTGGGAATGTTTGGTGGGGCAGTGTAGTGGGAGCTTTACTCTGTATCTAACCCGTGCTGTACCTGCCCTGGGAGTGTTTGGTGGGGTAGTGTAGAGGGAGCTTTACTCTGTATCTAACCCGTGCTGTACCTGCCCTGGGAATGTTTGGTGGGGTAGTGTAGAGGGAGCTTTACTCTGTATCTAACACGTGCTGTACATGCCCTGGGAGTGTTTGATGGGACAGTGCAGAGGGAGCTTTACTCTATCTAACCCGTGCTGTACCTGCCCTGGGGGTGTTTGATGGGACAGTGTAGAGGGAGCTTTACACTGTATCTAACCTGTGCTGTACCTGCCCTGTGAGAGTTTAATGGGACAGTGTAGAGGGAACTTTACTCTGTGTGAAACATATTCTGAACCTCCTGTGGGAGTGTTTGATGAGACAGTGTAGAGTGAGATTTACTCTGTATCTAACCTGTGCTGAAACTGCCCTGGGTGGGTTTGATGGGACATTGAAGAGGGTGATTAACTCTGTAGCTAAATCGTGTTGTGCCTGTCCTGGGAGAGTTTGAGGGGAAAGTCTAGAGTCAGCTTTACCCGTATCAAACATGGTCTCAACCTGTCCTGGGAGTGTTTCATGGGACAGTGAAGAGGGAACTTTACTCTGCATCTAACCCGTGTTATACGTGTCCTGGGAGCGATTTGATGGAATAGTGTAGAGGGAGATTTACTCTGTATCTAACCCGTGCTGTACCAGCCCTGGCAGTGTTTGATTTGACAGTGTAGAGGGATCTTTGCTCTGTATCTAACCCGTGTTGTGCCTGTCCTGGACAGGTTTGATGGAACAGTGTAGAGGAAGCTTTACTCTGTATCAAACGGTATGTTGGCGTTCATTGCAAGAGGATTTGAGTACAGGAGCAAGAATGTCTTACTACAGTTATACAGGGCCTTGGTGAGACCACACCTGGTGTACTGTGTGCTGTTTTGGTCTCCCTACCTAAGAAAGGATATATTTGCCACAGATGGAGTGCAGCGAAGGTTCACCAGACTGATTCCTGGGATGACAGGACTGACGTTTTAGGAGAGGTTGGGTCGACTAGGCCTGTATTCACTAGAGATTAGAAGAAGGAATGGGCATCTGATTGAAAGGTATAAAATTCTGACAGAGCTAGACAGACTGGATGCAGGGAGGATGTTTCCCCTGGCTGGGGTGTCTAGAACGAGGGGTCACAGTCTCAGGATACGGGGTAGGTCATTTAGGACTGAGATGAGGAGAAATATCTTCACTCAGAGGGTGGTGAACCTGTGGAATTCTCTACCACAGAGGCTGTGGTGTCCAGATCACTGAATATATTTAAGAAGGAGATAGATAGATTTCTAGACACAAAAGGCATCAAGGGGTATGGGGAGAGACCGGGAATTTGGTACTGAGATAGAGGAGCAGCCATGATCATGTTGAATGGCGGAGCAGGCTCGATTGGCCGACTCCTGCTCCTATTTTTCTATGTATCAAACATGGACTGAACCTGCCCTGAGGTCCTTTTATGGGACAGTGTAGAGGGAGCTTTACTCTGTATCTAACCCGTGCTGCACCTGCCCTGGGAGTGTATGGCGGGACAGTTTAGAGGGACCTTTACTCTCTCAAACATGTTCTGAACATGCTCTGGGAGTGTTTGATGGGACAGTGTAGAGTGAGAATTAATTTGTATCTAACCTGTGCTGAAACTGCCCTGGGTGTGTTTGATGGGACATGGTAGAGGGAGCTTTATTCTGTTTCTAATCCTTGCTGTACTTGCCCTGCGAGTGTTTGATGGGACAGTGCAGAGAGCGCTTTACTCTGTATCTAACCTTTGCTGAAACTGCCCTGGGAGTGTTTGATGGGACAGTGCTGAGGGAGATTTACACTGTGTCTAAGTCGTGTTGTGCCTGTCCTGGGAGAGTTTGATGGGGCAGTGTTGGGGTAGATTTACTCTGCCTCTGACCTATTCTGCCCAATTGGTTTGTGCCGGTGTTTATTCCCCACACAAGCCTCCTCTCACCCCTCTTCATCTAATTCTATTAGCATAACCTTATATTCCTTTCTCCCTCATGTGTTTATCGAGCTTCTCCTTAAATGCATCTGTAATATCCGCCTCCACTACTCCCTGTGGTAGCGAGTTCCACATTCTCACCTCTCTTTGGGTGAAGAATTTCTCCTGAATTCTCCATTGGATTTATTAGTGACTATCTTATATTGATGATCTCCGTTTTGGACTCCCACAAGTGGAAACATTTTCTCTACGACCACCCTTTATAACCTTCTCATAATCTTAAAGACCTCTATCCAGTCATCCATCAGCATTCTCTTTCTTCAAGAGAAAAGAGACCCAGCCTGTTCAGCCTTTCCTGAGAAGTATATCCTCTCCGTTCTAGGATCATCCTTACAAATCTCCTTCTCCAGTGCCTCTATATTAAGAACATAAGAAATAAGAGCAGGTTTAAGCCATTGGGCCCCTCGTAATAATATGGAGACCGGAGCTTTTCACAGTACTCCAAGTATGATCTAACCCAGGGTCAGTACAAGTTTAACATAACCTCCCTGCTTTGCAATTCTATCCCTCTGGAAATACCCCACGCCCCTCACTGTAACACTTTGTGATATATTCCATTTCCCTCGCTGTAACACTCTGATATACCCGACACCCCTCAATGTAACACACTGATATAACCCCAGACCCCTGACTGTAACACTCTGTTATACACCACACCCCTCACTGTAACACTCTGATATGCCCAACACCGGTCATTGCATTACTCTGATGTACCCTACACCCGTAACTGTAGCACTCTGATGCAAACCCACTCCCCTGACTACAACACTCTGATATACCCCACACATGCCTTCGTGTAACACACCGATATACCCCACACCCCTTATGGTAACAGTCTGATATACGCCGCTCCCCTCAATTTAACACTCTGATATACCCCATAATTTAATCCTCTCTTACATATTTCAAACCTCTCACTGTAACAGACCGATATACCCCACTCACATCCCTTTAACACTCTGATATACCCCACACCATTCACTTAAATTCTCTTACATATCCCAAACCTCTCACTGCAACAGACCGATATACCCAACTCACCTCCCTTTAACACTCTGATATACCCCACAACCCTTGCTGTAACAATTTGATGTACCCCACACCCATCACTGTAATAATCTGATATACCCCACACCCCTCACTATAACACTCTGATATAAACCACACCCCTCACTGTAACACTCTGATATACCCCACACTCCTGATTATAACACTCTCTTACATACCCCAAGGAAGGCAAGTGGTATGCTGGCCTTCATTACAGGAGGATTTGAGTACAGGAGTAAACAGGTCTTAATCCCTTGATATCGGACCTTGGTGAGACCGCACCTGGAGTACTGTTAACAATTTAGGTCTCCTTACCTTATTAAATAAATATTTGCCATAGAGGGAGTGCAACGAAGGTTCACGAGATTGATTCCTGGGAAGGCGGATCTGTCGTATGAGAAGAGATTGAGTAAACTAGGCCTGTATTCTCTTGAATTCAGAAGAATGAGTGGGGATTTCATTGAAGCATAAACAATTATTACAGGGCTTGATAGTTTGGATGCTGGGAGAATGTTTCCCTTGGCTGGGGAGTCTAGAACCAGGGGCCACAGCCTCATGATAAAGGGTAGGCCATTCAGGACTGAGATGAGATGCATAGAAACATAGAAGATAGGAGCAGGAGTAGGCCATTCGGCCCCTCGAGCCTGCTCCGCCATTCAATGCGATCATGGCTGATCATCCAAATTCAGAACCCTGTCCCTGCTTTCTCCCCATATCCCTTGATCCCCTTAGACTTAAGAAATATATCTAACTCTAATAAAGATATTTCTTCACACAGAGGGTGGTGAATGTTTGGAATTCTCTACCCCAGAGGGCTGTGGAGGCTCAGTCATTTAATATATTCAAAACAGAAGTCGATAGGTTTCTGACTAGTAAGGGCATCAAGGGATATCGAGATAAGGCCGGTGAATGGAATTGAGGCAGAAAATCAGCCATGATCTCATTGAATGGCGGAGCAGGCTCAAGGGGCCGAATGGCCTACTCCTGCTCCTATTTCTTACGTTATGTTCTTAAACCTCTCATTGTAACACACCGTTTTACCCCACACCCCTCACTGTAACACTCTGATATACCCAACACCCCTCAATGTAAAACACTCTGATATACTCCATACCCCTCACTGTAACACTTCATATACTCCACACCCCTCACTGTAACACTCTCTGATATACTCCATACCCCTCACTGAAACACTCTCTGATATACTCCACACCCCTCACTGAAACACTCTCTGATATACCCCACACCCCTCACTGTAACACTCTCTGATATACTCCACACCCCTCACTGAAACACTCTCTGATATACCCCACACCCCTCACTGTAACACTCTCTGATATACCCCACACCCCTCACTGTAACACTCTGATATACCCAACACCGCTCATTGTATTACTCTGATGTACCCCACACTCCTCACGGTAGCACTTTGATGTAAACCCACTTCCCTGACTACAACACTCTGATATACCCCACACACCCCTCACTGTAAATATCTATATACCCAACACCCCTCACTATAACACTCTGATATAAACCCACACATCCCTTACAGTAACACACTGATATACCTCACACACCTCTCTGTACCACTCTGATATACCCCTTAATTTAATCCTCTTATATATTACAAACCTCTCACTGTAACAGACCGATATACCCCACTGACCTCACTTTAACACTCTGATATATCCCACATGCCTCACTGTAATGCTCTGATATACCCCACACCCCTCACTTTAACACTCTGATATATCCCACATGCCTCACTGTAATGCTCTGATATACCGCACACATCTCGCTGTAACACTTTGATATACCCCACACCGCTCGCTGTAAAGCTGTGATTTAGCCGTCACCTCTCACTCTAATACTCTGATGTATCCCACATCCTTCACATCAACACTCTGATATTCCCCACATGACTCACTGTAACTCTCTGATATACCCCACACACCTCACTGCACATGCTGATATACCCCACACCCCTCACAGTAACACTCTGATAAACACCACACCCCTCACTGTAACACGCTGATATACTCCACACCCCTCACTGTAACACTCTGATATACTCCACACCCCTCACTGTAACACTCTGATATACTCCACACCCCTCACTGTAACACTCTGATATACCCCACACCCCTCACTGTAACACTGATATACCCCACACTTCACTGCACATGCTGATATACCCCACACCCCTCACTGTAACACTCTGATATACCTCACACCCCTCACTGTAACACTCTGATATACCCCACACCCCTCACTGTAACATTCTGATATACTCCACACCCCTCACTGTAACACTCTGATATACCCCACACCCCTCACTGTAACACTGATATACCCCACACCTCACTGCACATGCTGATATACCCCACACCCCTCACTGTAACACACTGATATACTCCACACCCCTCACTGTAACACTCTGATATACCCCACACCCCTCACTGTAACACGCTGATATACCCCACACCCCTCACTGTAACACTCTGATATACCCCACACCCCTCACTGTAACACGCTGATATACTCCACACCCCTCACTGTAACACGCTGATATACCCCACACACCTCACTGTAACACGCTGATAAACCCCACACCCCTCACTGTAACTCTCTGATATACCCCACACATCTGACTGCACACGCTGATAAACCCCACAACCCTCACGGTAACACTATGATATTCCCCACACCCCTCACTGTAACACACTGATATACCCAACACCCCTCACTGTAACACAGTTATATACCCCACACCCCTCACTGTAACACTCTGATATACCCCACACCCCTCACTGTAACACTCTGATATACCCAACAACCCTCACTGTAACACACTGATATACCCCATAGCCCTCACTGTAACACTCTGATATGCTGCACACCCCTCACTGTAACACTCTGATATACCCAACACTCCTCACTGTAACACACTGATATACTCCACACCTCTCACTGTAACAGTCTGATATGCTGCACACCCCTCACTGTAACACTCTGATATACCCCACACCCCTCACTGTAACACTCTGATATACCCCACACCCCTCACTGTAACACTCTGATATACTCCACACCTCTCACTGTAACACTCTGATATGCTGCACACCCCTCACTGTAACACTCTGATATACCCCACACCCCTCACTGTAACACACTGATATACCCCACACCACTCACTGTAACACTCTGATATACTCCACACCTCTCACTGTAACACTCTGATATGCTGCACACCCCTCACTGTAACACTCTGATATACCCCACACCCCTCACTGTAACACACTGATATACCCCACACCACTCACTGTAACACTCTGATATACTCCACACCTCTCACTGTAACACTCTGATATGCTGCACACCCCTCACTGTAACACTCTGATATGCTGCACACCCCTAACTGTAACACTCTGATATACCCCACACCCCTCACTGTAACACTCTGATATACCCAACACCCCTCACTGTAACACACTGATATACCCCACACCCCTCACTGTAACACTCTGATATACACCACACTCCTCACTGTAACACTCTGATATACCCCACACCCCTCACTGTAACACACTGATAAACCCCACACCCCTCACTGTAACACTCTGATATACACCACACCCCTCACTGTAACACACTGATAAACCCCACACCCCGCACTGTAACACTGATATTCCCCACACCCCTCACTGTAACACACTGATATACCCCACACCCCTCACTGCAACACGCTGATATACCCCACACCCCTCACTGTAACTCTCTGATATACCCCACACCCCTCACTGTAACACTCTGATATACCCCACACCCCTCACTGTAACACTCTGATGTACCCCACACCCCTCACTGTAACACGCTGATATACCCCACACCCCTCACTGCAACATGCTGATATACCCCACACCCCTCACTGTAACACTCTCTGATATACCCCACACCCATCACTGTAACACTCTGATATACCCCACACATCTCACTGCACACGCTGATAAACCCCACACCCCTCACGGTAACACTATGATATTCCCCACACCCCTCACTGTAACACACTGATATACCCAACACCCCTCACTGTAACACACTGATATACCCCACACCCCTCACTGTAACACTCTGATATACTCCACACCCCTCACTGTAACACACTGATATACCCAACACCCCTCACTGTAACACTCTGATATGCTGCACACCCCTCACTGTAACACTCTGATATACCCAACACCCCTCACTGTAACACACTGATATACCCCACACCCCTCACTGTAACACACTGATATACCCCACACCCCTCACTGTAACACTCTGATATACCCCACACCCCTCACTGTAACACGCTGATAAACCCCACACCCCTCACTGTAACTCTCTGATATACCCCACACACCTCACTGTAACTCTCTGATATACCCCACACATCTCACTGCACACGCTGATAAACCCCACACCCCACACGGTAACACTATGATATTCCCCACACCCCTCACTGTAACGCACTGATATACCCAACACCCCTCACTTTAACACTCTGATATACCCAACACCCCTCACTGTAACACACTGATATACCCCATACCCCTCACTGTAACACTCTGATATGCTGCACACCCCTCACTGTAACACTCTGATATACCCAACACCCCTCACTGTAACACGCTGATATACCCCACACCCCTCACTGTAACACTCTGATATACTCCACACCTCTCACTGTAACACTCTGATATACTGCACACCCCTCACTGTAACACTCTGATATACCCCACACCCCTCACTGTAACACTCTGATATGCCCAACACCTCTCACTGTAACACACTGATATACCCCACACCCCTCACTGTAACACTCTGATATACCCCACACTCCTCACTGTAACACTCTGATGTACCCCACACCCCTCACTGTAACACTCTCTGATATACTCCACACCCCTCACTGTAACTCTCTGATATACCCCACACCCCTCACTGTAACACTCTGATATATCCCACACCCCTCACTGTAACACGCTGATATACCCCACACCCCTCACTGCAACATGCTGATATACCCCACACCCCTCACTGTAACACTCTGATAAACACCACACCCCTCACTGTAACACGCTGATGTACCCCACACCCCTCACTGTAACACGCTGATATACCCCACACCCCTCACTGCAACATGCTGATATACCCCACACCCCTCACTGTAACACTCTCTGATATACCCCACACCCATCACTGTAACACTCTGATATACCCCACACATCTCACTGCACACGCTGATAAACCCCACACCCCTCACGGTAACACTATGATATTCCCCACACCCCTCACTGTAACACACTGATATACCCAACACCCCTCACTGTAACACACTGATATACCCCACACCCCTCACTGTAACACTCTGATATACTCCACACCCCTCACTGTAACACACTGATATACCCAACACCCCTCACTGTAACACACTGATATACCCCACACCCCTCACTGTAACACTCTGATATACCCCACACCCCTCACTGTAACACGCTGATATACTCCACACCCCTCACTGTAACACGCTGATATACCCCACACACCTCACTGTAACACGCTGATAAACCCCACACCCCTCACTGTAACTCTCTGATATACCCCACACACCTCACTGCACACGCTGATAAACCCCACACCCCACACGGTAACACTATGATATTCCCCACACCCCTCACTGTAACACACTGATATACCCCACACCCCTCACTGTAACACAGTGATATACCCCACACCCCTCACTGTAACACTCTGATATACCCAACACCCCTCACTGTAACACACTGATATACCCCATACCCCTCACTGTAACACTCTGATATGCTGCACACCCCTCACTGTAACACTCTGATATACCCAACACCCCTCACTGTAACACACTGATATACCCCACACCCCTCACTGTAACACACTGATATACCCCACACCCCTCACTGTAACACTCTGATATGCTGCACACCCCTCACTGTAACACACTGATATACCCCATACCCCTCACTGTAACACTCTGATATGCTGCACACCCCTCACTGTAACACTCTGATATACCCAACACCCCTCACTGTAACACACTGATATACCCCACACCCCTCACTGTAACACACTGACATACCCAACACCCCTCACTGTAACACAGTTATATACCCCACACCCCTCACTGTAACACTCTGATATACCCCACACCCCTCACTGTAACACTCTGATATACCCAACACCCCTCACTGTAACACACTGATATACCCCATAGCCCTCACTGTAACACTCTGATATGCTGCACACCCCTCACTGTAACACTCTGATATACCCAACACTCCTCACTGTAACACACTGATATACCCCACACCCCTCACTGTAACACTCTGATATACTCCACACCTCTCACTGTAACAGTCTGATATGCTGCACACCCCTCACTGTAACACTCTGATATACCCCACACCCCTCACTGTAACACTCTGATATACCCCACACCCCTCACTGTAACACTCTGATATACTCCACACCTCTCACTGTAACACTCTGATATGCTGCACACCCCTCACTGTAACACTCTGATATACCCCACACCCCTCACTGTAACACACTGATATACCCCACACCACTCACTGTAACACTCTGATATACTCCACACCTCTCACTGTAACACTCTGATATGCTGCACACCCCTCACTGTAACACTCTGATATGCTGCACACCCCTCACTGTAACACTCTGATATACCCCACACCCCTCACTGTAACACACTGATATACCCCACACCCCTCACTGTAACACTCTGATATACACCACACTCCTCACTGTAACACTCTGATATACCCCACACCCCTCACTGTAACACACTGATAAACCCCACACCCCTCACTGTAACACTCTGATATACACCCCACCCCTCACTGTAACACACTGATAAACCCCACACCCCGCACTGTAACACTGATATTCCCCACACCCCTCACTGTAACACACTGATATACCCCACACCCCTCACTGCAACACGCTGATATACCCCACACCCCTCACTGTAACTCTCTGATATACCCCACACCCCTCACTGTAACACTCTGATATACCCCACACCCCTCACTGTAACACTCTGATGTACCCCACACCCCTCACTGTAACACGCTGATATACCCCACACCCCTCACTGCAACATGCTGATATACCCCACACCCCTCACTGTAACACTCTCTGATATACCCCACACCCATCACTGTAACACTCTGATATACCCCACACATCTCACTGCACACGCTGATAAAACCCACACCCCTCACGGTAACACTATGATATTCCCCACACCCCTCACTGTAACACACTGATATACCCCACACCCCTCACTGTAACACTCTGATATACTCCACACCCCTCACTGTAACACACTGATATACCCAACACCCCTCACTGTAACACACTGATATACCCCACACCCCTCACTGTAACACTCTGATATACCCCACACCCCTCACTGTAACACGCTGATATACTCCACACCCCTCACTGTAACACGCTGATATACCCCACACACCTCACTGTAACACGCTGATAAACCCCACACCCCTCACTGTAACTCTCTGATATACCCCACACATCTCACTGCACACGCTGATAAACCCCACACCCCACACGGTAACACTATGATATTCCCCACACCCCTCACTGTAACACACTGATATACCCCACACCCCTCACTGTAACACAGTGATATACCCCACACCCCTCACTGTAACACTCTGATATACCCAACACCCCTCACTGTAACACACTGATATACCCCATACCCCTCACTGTAACACTCTGATATGCTGCACACCCCTCACTGTAACACTCTGATATACCCAACACCCCTCACTGTAACACACTGATATACCCCACACCCCTCACTGTAACACACTGATATACCCCACACCCCTCACTGTAACACTCTGATATACCCCACACCCCTCACTGTAACACTCTGATATACCCCACACCCCTCACTGTAACACTCTGATATACTCCACACCTCTCACTAACACTCTGATATGCTGCACACCCCTCACTGTAACACTCTGATATACCCCACACCCCTCACTGTAACACTCTGATATACCCAACACCTCTCACTGTAACACACTGATATACCCCACACCCCTCACTGTAACACTCTGATATACCCCACACTCCTCACTGTAACACTCTGATATACCCCACACCCCTCACTGTAACACTCTGATATACCCAACACCCCTCACTGTAAAACACTGATATACCCCACACCCCTCACTGTAACACTCTGATATACCCCACACCCCTCACTGTAACACGCTGATATACCCCACACCCCTCACTGTAACACTCTGATATACCCCACACCCCTCACTGTAACACACTGATATACTCCACACCCCTCACTGTAACACGCTGATATACCCCACACACCTCACTGTAACACGCTGATAAACCCCACACCCCTCACTGTAACTCTCTGATATACCCCACACACCTCACTGTAACTCTCTGATATACCCCACACATCTCACTGCACACGCTGATAAACCCCACACCCCACACGGTAACACTATGATATTCTCCACACCCCTCACTGTAACGCACTGATATACCCAACACCCCTCACTTTAACACTCTGATATACCCAACACCCCTCACTGTAACACACTGATATACCCCATACCCCTCACTGTAACACTCTGATATGCTGCACACCCCTCACTGTAACACTCTGATATACCCAACACCCCTCACTGTAACACGCTGATATACCCCACACCCCTCACTGTAACACTCTGATATACTCCACACCTCTCACTGTAACACTCTGATATACTGCACACCCCTCACTGTAACACTCTGATATACCCCACACCCCTCACTGTAACACTCTGATATGCCCAACACCTCTCACTGTAACACACTGATATACCCCACACCCCTCACTGTAACACTCTGATATACCCCACACTCCTCACTGTAACACTCTGATGTACCCCACACCCCTCACTGTAACACTCTCTGATATACTCCACACCCCTCACTGTAACTCTCTGATATACCCCACACCCCTCACTGTAACTCTCTGATATATCCCACACCCCTCACTGTAACACGCTGATATACCCCACACCCCTCACTGCAACATGCTGATATACCCCACACCCCTCACTGTAACACTCTGATAAACACCACACCCCTCACTGTAACACGCTGATGTACCCCACACCCCTCACTGTAACACGCTGATATACCCCACACCCCTCACTGCAACATGCTGATATACCCCACACCCCTCACTGTAACACTCTCTGATATACCCCACACCCATCACTGTAACACTCTGATATACCCCACACATCTCACTGCACACGCTGATAAACCCCACACCCCTCACGGTAACACTATGATATTCCCCACACCCCTCACTGTAACACACTGATATACCCAACACCCCTCACTGTAACACACTGATATACCCCACACCCCTCACTGTAACACTCTGATATACTCCACACCCCTCACTGTAACACACTGATATACCCAACACCCCTCACTGTAACACACTGATATACCCCACACCCCTCACTGTAACACTCTGATATACCCCACACCCCTCACTGTAACACGCTGATATACTCCACACCCCTCACTGTAACACGCTGATATACCCCACACACCTCACTGTAACACGCTGATAAACCCCACACCCCTCACTGTAACTCTCTGATATACCCCACACATCTCACTGCACACGCTGATAAACCCCACACCCCACACGGTAACACTATGATATTCCCCACACCCCTCACTGTAACACACTGATATACCCAACACCCCTCACTGTAACACAGTGATATACCCCACACCCCTCACTGTAACACTCTGATATACCCACACCCCTCACTGTAACACACTGATATACCCCATACCCCTCACTGTAACACTCTGATATGCTGCACACCCCTCACTGTAACACTCTGATATACCCAACACCCCTCACTGTAACACACTGATATACCCCACACCCCTCACTGTAACACACTGATATACCCCACACCCCTCACTGTAACACTCTGATATACCCCACACCCCTCACTGTAACACTCTGATATACCCCACACCCCTCACTGTAACACTCTGATATACTCCACACCTCTCACTGTAACACTCTGATATGCTGCACACCCCTCACTGTAACACTCTGATATACCCCACACCCCTCACTGTAACACTCTGATATACCCAACACCTCTCACTGTAACACACTGATATACCCCACACCCCTCACTGTAACACTCTGATATACCCCACACTCCTCACTGTAACACTCTGATATACCCCACACCCCTCACTGTAACACTCTGATATACCCAACACCCCTCACTGTAACACACTGATATACCCCACACCCCTCACTGTAACACTCTGATATACCCCACACCCCTCACTGTAACACGCTGATATACCCCACACCCCTCACTGTAACACTCTGATATACCCCACACCCCTCACTGTAACACACTGATATACTCCACACCCCTCACTGTAACACGCTGATATACCCCACACACCTCACTGTAACACGCTGATAAACCCCACACCCCTCACTGTAACTCTCTGATATACCCCACACACCTCACTGTAACTCTCTGATATACCCCACACATCTCACTGCACACGCTGATAAACCCCACACCCCACACGGTAACACTATGATATTCCCCACACCCCTCACTGTAACGCACTGATATACCCAACACCCCTCACTTTAACACTCTGATATACCCAACACCCCTCACTGTAACACACTGATATACCCCATACCCCTCACTGTAACACTCTGATATGCTGCACACCCCTCACTGTAACACTCTGATATACCCAACACCCCTCACTGTAACACGCTGATATACCCCACACCCCTCACTGTAACACTCTGATATACTCCACACCTCTCACTGTAACACTCTGATATACTGCACACCCCTCACTGTAACACTCTGATATACCCCACACCCCTCACTGTAACACTCTGATATGCCCAACACCTCTCACTGTAACACACTGATATACCCCACACCCCTCACTGTAACACTCTGATATACCCCACACTCCTCACTGTAACACTCTGATGTACCCCACACCCCTCACTGTAACACTCTCTGATATACTCCACACCCCTCACTGTAACTCTCTGATATACCCCACACCCCTCACTGTAACTCTCTGATATATCCCACACCCCTCACTGTAACACGCTGATATACCCCACACCCCTCACTGCAACACTCTGATATACCCAACACCCCTCACTGTAACACACTGATATACCCCACACCCCTCACTGTAACACTTTGATATACTCCACACCTCTCACTGTAACACTCTGATATGCTGCACACCCCTCACTGTAACACTCTGATATTCCCTACACCCCTCACTGTAACACGCAGATATACACCACACCCCTCACTGTAACACTCTGATATACCCCACACCCCTCACTGTAACACGCTGATATACCCCACACCCCTCACTGCAACATGCTGATATACCCCACACCCCTCACTGTAACACTCTGATAAACACCACACCCCTCACTGTAACACGCTGATATACTCCACACCCCTCACTGTAACACTCTGATATACCCCACACCCCTCACTGTAACACTCTGATATACCCCACACCCCTCCCTGTAACACGCTGACATACTCCACACCCCTCACTGTAACACGCTGATATACCCCACACACCTCACTGTAACACGCTGATAAACCCCACACCCCTCACTGTAACTCTCTGATATACCCCACACACCTCACTGTAACTCTCTGATATACCCCACACATCTCACTGCACACGCTGATAAACCCCACACCCCTCACGGTAACACTATGATATTCCCCACACCCCTCACTGTAACACACTGATATACCCCACACCCCTCACTGTAACACACTGATATACCCCACACCCCTCACTGTAACACTCTGATATACTCCACACCCCTCACTGTAACACACTGATATACCCAACACCCCTCACTGTAACACACTGATATACCCCACACCCCTCACTGTAACACTCTGTTATACCCCACACCCCTCACTGTAACACACTGATATACTCCACACCTCTCACTGTAACACTCTGATATGCTGCACACCCCTCACTGTAACACTCTGATATACCCAACACCCCTCACTGTAACACACTGATATACCCCACACCCCTCACTGTAACACTCTGATATACTCCACACCTCTCACTGTAACACTCTGATATGCTGCACACCCCTCACTGTAACACTCTGATATACCCCACACCCCTCACTGTAACACTCTGATATACCCCACACCCCTCACTGTAACACACTGATAAACCCCACACCCCTCACTGTAACACTCTGATATTCCCCACACCCCTCACTGTAACACACTGATATACCCCACACCCCTCACTGCAACACGCTGATATACCCCACACCCCTCACTGTAACTCTCTGATATACCCCACACCCCTCACTGTAACACTCTGATATACCCCACACCCCTCACTGCAACACTCTGATATACCTCACACCCCTCACTGTAACACTCTGATATACCCCACACCCCTCACTGTAACACGCTGATATACTCCACACCCCTCACTGTAACACTCTGATATACCCCACACCCCTCACTGTAACACTGATATACCCCACACCCTCACTGCACATGCTGATATACCCCACACCCCTCACTGTAACACACTGATATACTCCACACCCCTCACTGTAACACTCTGATATACCCCACACCCCTCACTGTAACACGCTGATATACTCCACACCCCTCACTGTAACACGCTGATATACCCCACACACCTCACTGTAACACGCTGATAAACCCCACACCCCTCACTGTAACTCTCTGATATACCCCACACACCTCACTGTAACTCTCTGATATACCCCACACATCTGACTGCACACGCTGATAAACCCCACAACCCTCACGGTAACACTATGATATTCCCCACACCCCTCACTGTAACACACTGATATACCCAACACCCCTCACTGTAACACAGTGATATACCCCACATCCCTCACTGTAACACTCTGATATACCCAACACCCCTCACTGTAACACACTGATATACCCCATACCCCTCACTGTAACACTCTGATATGCTGCACACCCCTCACTGTAACACTCTGATATACCCCACACCCCTCACTGTAACACTCTGATATACCCCACACCCCTCACTGTAACACTCTGATATACCCCACACCCCTCACTGTAACACTCTGATATACTCCACACCTCTCACTGTAACACTCTGATATGCTGCACACCCCTCACTGTAACACTCTGATATACCCCACACCCCTCACTGTAACACTCTGATATACCCAACACCCCTCACTGTAACACACTGATATACCCAACACCCCTCACTGTAACACTCTGATATACCCCACACTCCTCACTGTAACACTCTGATATACCTCACACCCCTCACTGTAACACTCTGATATACCCAACACCCCTCACTGTAACACACTGATATACCCCACACCCCTCACTGTAACACTCTGATATACCCCACACTCCTCACTGTAACACTCTGATATACCCCACACCCCTCACTGTAACACACTGATAAACCCCACACCCCTCACTGTAACTCTCTGATATACACCACACCCCTCACTGTAACACACTGATAAACCCCACACCCCTCACTGTAACACTGATATTCCCACACCCCTCACTGTAACACACTGATATACCCCACACCCCTCACTGCAACACGCTGATATACCCCACACCCCTCACTGTAACTCTCTGATATACCCACACCCCTCACTGTAACACTCTGATATACCCCACACCCCTCACTGTAACACTCTGATGTACCCCACACCCCTCACTGTAACACGCTGATATACCCCACACCCCTCACTGTAACACTCTGATATACCCCACACCCCTCACTGTAACACTCTGATATACTCCACACCCCTCACTGTAACTCTGATATACCCCACACCCCTCACTGTAACACGCTGATATACCCCACACCCCTCACTGTAACACTCTGATATACCCCACACCCTCACTGTAACACTCTGATATACCCCACACCCCTCACTGTAACACGCTGATATACCCCACACCCCTCACTGTAACACTGATATACCCCACACCCCTCACTGTAACACTGATATTCCCCACACCCCTCACTGTAACAGACTGATATACCCCACACCCCTCACTGCAACACGCTGATATACCCCACACGCCTCACTGTAACTCTCTGATATACCCCACACCCCTCACTGTAACTCTCTGATATACCCCACACCCCTCACTGTAACTCTCTGATATACCCCACACCCATCACTGTAACACTCTGATATACCCCACACATCTCACTGCACACGCTGATAAACCCCACACCCCTCACTGTAACACTCTAATATACCCAACACCCCTCACTGTAACACACTGATATACCCCACACCCCTCACTGTAACACTCTGATATACCCCACACCCCTCACTGTAACATGCTGATATACCCCACACCCCTCACTGTAACAATCTGATATACCCCACACCCCTCACTGTAACACGCTGATATACTCCACACCCCTCACTGTAACACGCTGATATACCCCACACACCTCACTGTAACACGCTGATAAACCCCACACCCCTCACTGTAACTCTCTGATATACCCCACACACCTCACTGTAACTCTCTGATATACCCCACACATCTCACTGCACACGCTGATAAACCCCAAACCCTCACGGTAACACTATGATATTCCCCACATCCCTCACTGTAACACACTGATATACCCAACACCCCTCACTGTAACACAGTGATATACCCCACACCCCTCACTGTAACGCACTGATATACCCCATACCCCTCACTGTAACACTCTGATATGCTGCACACCCCTCACTGTAACACTCTGATATACCCAACACCCCTCACTGTAACACACTGATATACCCCACACCCCTCACTGTAACACTCTGATATACTCCACACCTCTCACTGTAACACTCTGATATGCTGCACACCCCTCACTGTAACACTCTGATATTCCCTACACCCCTCACTGTAACACGCTGATATACACCACACCCCTCACTGTAACACTCTGATATACCCCACACCCCTCACTGTAACTCTCTGATATACCCCACACCCCTCACTGTAACACTCTGATATACCCCACACCCCTCACTGTAACACTCTGATATACCCCACACCCCTCACTGTAACACGCTGATATACCCCACACCCCTCACTGTAACACTCTGATATACTCCACACCCCTCACTGTAACACTCTGATATACCCCACACCCCTCACTGTAACTCTCTGATATATCCCACACCCCTCACTGTAACACGCTGATATACCCCACACCCCTCACTGTAAAAATCTGATATACCCCACACCCCTCACTGTAACACTCTGATATACACCACACCCCTCACTGTAACACGCTGATATACCCACACCCCTCACTGTAACACTCTGATATACCCCACACCCCTCACTGTAACACTATGATATACCCCACACCCCTCACTGTAACACTCTGATATACCCACACCCCTCACTGTAACACACTGATATACCCCACACCCCTCACTGTAACACTCTGATATACTCCGCACCCCTCACTGTAACACACTGATATACCCAACACCCCACACTGTAACACACTGATATACCCCACACCCCTCACTGTAACACTCTGATATACCCCACACCCCTCACTGTAACTCTCTGATATACCCCACACCCCTCACTGTAACACTCTGATATACCCCACACCCCTCACTGTAACTCTGATATATCCCACACCCCTCACTGTAACACGCTGATATACCCCACACCCCTCACTGCAACATGCTGATATACACCACACCCCTCACTGTAACACTCTGATAAACACCACACCCCTCACTGTAACACGCTGATATACTCCACACCCCTCACTGTAACACTGATATACCCCACACCCCTCACTGTAACACTCTGATATACCCCACACCCCTCACTGTAACACTATGATATTCCCCACACCCCTCACTGTAACACACTGATATACCCAACACCCCTCACTGTAACACACTGATATACCCCACACCCCTCACTGTAACACTCTGATATACTCCGCACCCCTCACTGTAACACTCTGATATACCCAACACCCCTCACTGTAACACACTGATATACCCCACACCCCTCACTGTAACACTCTGATATACTCCACACTTCTCACTGTAACACTCTGATATGCTGCACACCCCTCACTGTAACACTCTGGTATTCCCTACACCCCTCACTGTAACACGCTGATATACACCACACCCCTCACGGTAACACTATGATATTCCCCACACCCCTCACTGTAACACGCTGATATACACCACACCCCTCACTGTAACACTCTGATATATCCCACACCCCTCACTGTAACACGCTGATATACCCCACACCCCTCACTGCAACATGCTGATATACCCCACACCCCTCACTGTAACACTCTGATAAACACCACACCCCTCACTGTAACACGCTGATATACCCTACACCCCTCACTGTAACACTCTGATATACCCCACACCCCTCACTGTAACACGCTGATATACCCCACACCCCTCACTGTAACACTCTCTGATATACCCCACACCCCTCACTGTAACACACTGATATACCCCACACATCTCACTGTAACACTCTGATATACCCCACACCCCTCACTGTAACACGCTGATATATCCCACACCCCTCACTGTAACACTCTGATATACCCCACACCCCTCACTGTAACACACTGATATACCCCACACACCTCACTGTAACACTCTGATATACTCCACACCCCTCACTGTAACACACTGATATACCCAACACCCCTCACTGTAACACACTGATATACCCCACACCCCTCACTGTAACACTCTGTTATACCCCACACCCCTCACTGTAACACACTGATATACCCCACACCCCTCACTGTAACACTCTGATATTCCCTACACCCCTCACTGTAACACGTTGATATAAACCACACCCCTCACTGTAACACTCTGATATACCCCACACCCCTCACTGTAACACTCTGATATACTCCACACCTCTCACTGTAACACTCTGATATACCCCACACCCCTCACTGTAACACACTGATATACCCCACACCCCTCACTGTAACACTCTGATATACTCCACACCTCTCACTGTAACACTCTGATATGCTGCACACCCCTCACTGTAACACTCTGATATACCCCACACCCCTCACTGTTACACTCTGATATACCCCACACCCCTCACTGTAACACTCTGATATACCCCTCACCCCTCACTGTAACACTCTGATATACTCCACACCTCTCACTGTAACACTCTGATATGCTGCACACCCCTCACTGTAACACTCTGATATACCCCACACCCCTCACTGTAACACTCTGATATACCCCACACCCCTCACTGTAACACACTGATAAACCCCACACCCCTCACTGTAACACACTGATATACACCACACCCCTCACTGTAACACACTGATAAACCCCACACCCCTCACTGTAACACTCTGATATACCCCACACCCCTCACTGTAACACACTGATAAACCCCACACCCCTCACTGTAACACACTGATATACACCACACCCCTCACTGTAACACACTGATAAACCCCACACCCCTCACTGTAACAGATATTCCCCAGACCGCTCACTGTAACACACTGATATACCCCACACCCCTCACTGCAACACGCTGATATACCCCACACCCCTCACTGTAACTCTCTGATATACCCCACACCCCTCACTGTAACACTCTGATGTACCCCACACCCCTCACTGTAACACTCTCTGATATACTCCACACCCCTCACTGTAACTCTCTGATATACCCCACACCCCTCAATGTAACTCTCTGATATATCCCACACCCCTCACTGAAACACGCTGATATACCCCACACCCCTCACTGCAACATGCTGATATACCCCACACCCCTCACTGTAACACTCTGATAAACACCACACCCCTCACTGTAACACGCTGATATACTCCACACCCTTCACTGTAACACTGATATACCCCACACCCCTCACTGTAACACTGATATTCCCCACACCCCTCACTGTAACACACTGATATACCCCACACCCCTCACTGCAACACGTTGATATACCCCACACCCCTCACTGTAACTCTCTGATATACCCCACACCCCTCACTGTAACACTCTGATATACCCCACACCCCTCACTGTAACACTCTTATGTACCCCACACCCCTCACTGTAACACTCTGATATACTCCACACCCCTCACTGTAACACACTGATATACCCAACACCCCTCACTGTAACACACTGATATACCCCACAGCCCTCACTGTAACACTCTGATATGCTCCACACCTCTCACTGTAACACTCTGATATGCTGCACACCCCTCACTGTAACACTCTGATATACCCAACACCCCTCACTGTAACACACTGATATACCCCACACCCCTCACTGTAACACTCTGATATACTCCACACCTCTCACTGTAACACTCTGATATGCTGCACACCCCTCACTGTAACACTCTGATATACCCCACACCCCTCACTGTAACACTCTGATATACCCCACACCCCTCACTGTAACACACTGATAAACCCCACACCCCTCACTGTAACACACTGAGAAACCCCACACCCCTCACTGTAACACTGATATTCCCCACACCCCTCACTGTAACACACTGATATACCCCACACCCCTCACTGCAACACGCTGATATACCCCACACCCCTCACTGTAACTCTCTGATATACCCCACACCCCTCACTGTAACACTCTGATGTACCCCACACCCCTCACTGTAACACGCTGATATACCCCACACCCCTCACTGTAACACTCTGATGTACCAAACACCCCTCACTGTAACACTCTCTGATATACTCCACACCCCTCACTGTAACTCTCTGATATACCCCACACCCCTCACTGTAACACTGATATACCCCACACCCCTCACTGTAACACTCTGATATACCCCACACCCCTCACTGTAACACTCTGATATACCCCACACCCCTCACTGTAACACTATGATATTCCCCACACCCCTCAC